>WURS02035795.1:0-11440 GCA_011762765.2 Rhinocypha anisoptera
GGGGGGGGGAGTGGAGGGAGTGGGAAGGGGGGATCGGGTGATTTTCTCATGCATTTGGCCTGCGATCGACGGCGGGGCGAAACAAGAAACGAGATCTCATTTCCCCCCTCCAATCCGCCGGCTCGCACTCGAACATGACCCGCAATCCCAGGGTCCTTCCGCGAAAAACAACCGCCCGGGAAGGAGGGGAAATAGAAAACGGTCTCCCGCACGCCTTCGCCACTCGACGAGCATCACCTACGACATATAGACAAGAGTATCGGTCGTCCGATTTAAATTCTCGCCTCGGGATTATACGCGCCAAGCGAACTAAATCATACCCCGGTGAATGTGCCCGTACTAACAGGGCATGCTCTCCGGGGATCGGATACCAACTTCTACTACACCGCCAAGATTTAAAAACTGGAGAAAGATGACAACAAACACCACCTTGCATTCAACGGTTGCGAATATCGGAAACTTCCTTTTTGCTTTTAAATACTCATACGCCAGCCTCGATGGCGGCGGGGTGACGTCATCGTCTACCAATAAGAGATTCCCGGTTTGAATCCCGGCTAGGTGGATTTTCATTATCCTCCACGCATCGATGCGTCCTCTTTTCGTCCTTGCTATAAGTCGTGCGCAATAGAGCGATAAAAAAAGGAGCGTCCTGAACAAGTATTTTGCATGTTGCAAATAGTTTATTTTCCCGGTCCCTTATCGTGAAAAAAAAAACCTCTCACGCAAACGGAAATCGATTCCCGTAGTCTTTCAAGGATTGCACTTCGTGAACAACTCCTTACACCATTGTTCAATGGACGTATTCACTTTTTTTTTAAATGTTAAGACCACTTTGAACACTGCAGATTTCTTGTGGTTCTTCCACACCGTGCTCGAAGTCATCCTCGCTGGAAATGTCTACGATTTGCAGGGCATACCAATCCCTCTTCCACAAGTGGCTCGATAGTCGAGACTTAAAAAAAAAAAAAAAAAGGAAATCTCCGAGGCAGTTTCGTGGAGACGATTTGCGAAACAGCTGGAAGAGATATACAATACCATACGGGGAAGTCTTGATGGATCATTTCCATCTAACGGCGACAAATATTATACGGGAAAAGAAAGACTGGAAAGTCTTACGGAAAAAAACCGATTTCGTGAATATATTCACAAGGGCGTCCATAGTTTTACCCGAAGCGTGCTCCAGAAAATATCACGGGACATTTATGAGTACGGACTCGAGGACCTCGCGAAACCAGGGTGATGGAGGATCGCGACCAGCAAATGGGGTCGCTCGCGGGGCGTGCAATTTGAAAACCTTCCATTACTTGCGCACGAGAATGCATTTTTTCCTCGCGAGAGTCAAAAAAACCGTCGTGGAGGAGAAGAATGCTTGAACATGCATGCGCCATTTATGAAAGATCCTACAGAAATAAATGAGCGACGAAAAAAATTACAGAGATGTGCGCCTTTCTGCGCATTTCCCTAAGTGAAAAACCTTTAAGCACGAGAGTCGGGACAAAATGTTCGTTTCGCGAGAGTTCATCATATTTGAAATCTCGCACAAAATTTAAAAATTTTGGAGTAGAAAGACCTGGAACAAGAAATAAGCCTTCATTAGAACAAGGACGCTGGCGCAGCCGTGGAAATGGTATTCCGTCCCTAGAAAATTTATTAATCATGCTATTGACTCATTTGTAACCATTATTTTTTTCATGTAACTCGGAGGTAATAGAATTGATTCATTTTCTCCACTTCAATGATGCATTAACAGATCAGTTTCCAGGAGAAAGGACTCTTCTTTTGAACTACGTCCCAGATATGGACTCGATGACTTCAAGTCAATATTAATTTAGAGACAAGCTTCATACTTAATGAAACTTAGTCTACCTTTTTGATAAGTCGATGTACATTTTCATTTTGTCATTTTTTTCAGAAGGAGTATTTAGGACAACATTGAGTAAAATCAACGTAATAAGTAATAACACACAATAGGTAAGTAAAAGTATTATGCCGGCTATTGTTTAGAGGATTATAACATTACCAACTTACAGCACGATATTCTTCGTGCCAAAGAACCAAAACTGCTGCTTACGACGGACGCCTGACGGCATACGTCGACGTTATGTCATACGTGAGAAACGTTATGTCTATCGACGTTTGAAGTTAATACATAGGTAGGAAACTTTTAGTTAACTTCCTTTCAGACGAATCAGGGTGTAACATGTCATTAAGAGATTTAAGGGGCAGAGAATCATTTTCTCATCTCTTGATAAGTCCCAGATATTCGTATAACGGTTGGTTATGATTCAAATAATTAATAGTCATAACAAAAACAAAACCAGGTCCAACTGTAAATCCAAATCCTAATTACACCAATTAAAAAAAGTAAAACAGAGAGGATGTTTCGAAAGCATAATTAAGAATCGATCCTGAAGATGAAGTTTGTTCGCTAGTAAGATGTAACAGCTGGAAAGTTTGGATGTTAGCAGAAAAAGTTTCAAAGCGCGGCACTTAATCCGAGTAACGAAATAATAAGAGTGAAGAGAGGAAAAGAATCTACATGTTTTTCACAAGAGTCAGTGTACGAACATGTTTGACATGACAGAAAAAGTAAACCGGAAATGCCAAATATAAGGAAGGCGAGGGATTATGAGGGAGAAGCAATTCACGCTTCACACGAAACGCAATGGAGGCCAATATATTTATTTTAACCCAATTTTTTTGTAAGGTACACTACGATGATATTTGAAGTCAATTTCAAATAGATTGACCACGAGAATAAAGGATATACGTTTGTCCCGATTGTCTCACGGTAGTTACAGTCACAGGTCTTTGTATTACGTTGCTAATCACTGTGCATGAAATCGGGTACCTTCAACTTAATATTTTTCTTCACAAACCTTGTGCAAATAAAATGAAAGTAATGTCCAAAAACCAGGAAATAATATCAACGAAAACCGGAGGAGTGATGGCATGCATCACTACAAAGTTCTAAAATGACACAAAAAAAAGAGAAAATGACGGTTTATGGAATTTTCTCCTTCTTTTACGGTGGCGACATGACTACATAAACACTGCATAAAATGAAGACATTACGTGTTTGAATGTGATATCTTTTGACACTGAGAAATGAATTAATTTTGAATAGGAAAGAGGGTTCAATTTACATATATATACTGCCACTGCCGCCGTTATCAATTAGGAGAAACGGAGGCAGGATAATGGTGACAGTGGCCATCGAAATATTAACAGCAGGTCCAATCTTTTTTCTGTTCCTGTTTCGTTCTTTGTACCTTGTAATGTGTATCAGCATGATTATGCGTACTTTCCTGAACATTATATATATGTATATGTGATTTTGTTGTCTCGAGGGATTTGGATCCAAAATTTCTGTGGCCGAGAAGTAACATATACGATATATATGTATATACATATATAGGTGAAAACAATGAAGCAGCCTTTCGGCGATGCACAAAATGTGTAGAAGATAGAGAGGAGACAGACAGGAACCCACAGAGAAAGAACGGCACAGTTAAAACTTACGCTATATTTCGAGCATTTCAGCTCGTCTTCAAGCTTTGAGGTAGACACTATATATATATATATATAGATGCATACATACATACATATATATATACTTCAGGAAAGCTCAGACGAGCAGCAAACACGAACACACGCACACACTTATACACATATACACAGATAGAAACACTTAAAAGACTCACATAATAAGAAATATTTCGGGCCTTGCTTGCCCCTTTGTCGTTCTGGGAGAACGACGAATATATATATATATATTAAATGACAAGTACAATTTCCGTTTAACCTCCAATTCATACACAATGCCTTAAAGTATTAGAGCTCACTGCTGGGGAAAAGAGTGTAACCGTCACATGTTGTTGGTAAACCAAGCCGCTACGAATAAGAATGCTTTGCTTCGCCCTATAGAGGAAGGAAAATCTTCGTATGCTGACGACTTGCAATTCTAGCGAATATAACTGAACGTACGTAAGTGGTGCTGCAGGATGTGTAACAACGGGAAATTTCAAACGGGCATGGAAAGGTAAAAGTGGCGCGAGAACATTCACGACCACAACGGAAATTCAAGCATGCACCCGCGACACTGAAATGCAACCGAATAAGCTCTTTTGCTGCCTAGGGGTCGATATTGTCCGTAAGTCTTCTTCGAAGCAGCTCGGCGAAATAAGTCACGCTCAGAGGTTATGTGCACTGGCATGTATAGAAAATCCAGTTCTCACTTTTACAGACACTGTCCTACCGTGTAATACCTTCGTCTACAAGAAACACTACAACCGCGGTACGAACGAGTCCCGTAAATGAATTTACAACTCTCGTAAAACGGTTCTGTAAACGAAACCATTACATGCCTAAACGGAAATATTACTTAAAGAGCATCATTTGCAGGTACAAAAAAATAAATAATGATATTTCGATTTTCTACAGGGATATCCAGACATACTGAGTTATTTTTTATACGTTCAATATGATTGGTTTTGTGCTGTCTTTGAACGAAATAAATAAATAAATTGTATGAAGTGAAAATATTACCATCGGGTTAAAAAATTGAAATATATTCTGCTATAATCGTTATGTGTGTATTATATGTAGGTACCCAATATTTGGATTTAATAAATAATAATTAATAAATACCAATGAATTCATTTAATAATTACCGTTTTGATAATACAGGAAATTTTTCGTTTCATTCCATTGCTTCATAACCAGATATCATGAATTCATTCTTGGATTTCTATTTGAAATTGAGACTTAGGCACGAGGTCCATTAATAAAACTTCCCTCAAAATTTCAATTAGAGCATGGTCGTCCCACCCTATTACATTCCGAAAGAAGACTAATATGAAATATTATTATTCAATACTGGTAAAACACTCCCACCAAATGAAATATTATAAAAACTTCATGTAAACACCCATTAACTTCCATAAAATGCGATGAAAACATAAGAGAATGCTGAAATCACATTTTTTTCAAATTTTGCAATGAAAATATCCAGTAACCAAGAGCTCGTAAAGGATCCATCACAAATTCGCATACCTGCCGATTCATTACGTTAAAAAAAAATATTTAAGCAGACATCCTGAACCGTGGAACACAGAAAATATTTTGACGAGGACGGAAGACAAAGAGAAGGGCCAAGAAAACAACCTAAAGTCATGAGAAAGAACAGTTAAACTTTCCACGTGGTTTACAAGGACTACTTTGCACGAACCCCATAACTTTTTCTCAGGATGAAAACGAAAGCGTGTGATTTTCAGGCTGTCGTTTGGTCCGTGCGATTTTCTTAGAGTGGTCGAACCCAGTGAAGAAAAATAACGTCTAGTAATTTATGGGGAAAGTTCAAATTCCTCACCAGAAACCAAATTATTTTTATTTAAAATTTATTGAACTATCGTACCATTGGATAAATAGTACAAGAAAATGTTTGGGGGTTTAATACCAACATAATTGTTGTGCACCAAAACCCCTTCCAGACATGCAGCGAGAAGTTAGGACACATATTTGGGAGTTTTTATATGCGATTGCCTCGAGGCCTTAGACATTGAAGACCGTGTTAGTTTGAGTAATGAAAACGTGCTGACGGGGTATGCCATTTCTCTCGGTGCATATTGCACGCAATTTTCAGAAGCGGAGGAGTCTTTACAGGGATATCTTAGTTCGAGGCCCAGTTAACGGACGGAATGTCATCCACTGCTGCCGTATTTACTCCGGAATCCACTTTTTCCCTCGAGTCTTATGTCTCAGGGGTCTGATATCTGAATGCATTCGACGCCCCTTCACCCGACGTCCACAGTTCGATTAGCTCCACAAGAGACGGTCGACAGAGTCGGTGAGAGACTCGCATTGTGGGGAAAAGTGAAGCAATGTGCCCCAACGCGCGCGAATGCAAAATACATGAAAAGAATTCGCAAGGGACGCACCACCGACCGCCCGCCGATTAGACCTTCGAACGGGTCAAAATATTACTAACATAATCCCGCCATACGCTCTTCCGTCAAAAACTACGGACCGGCTTCGATCACTCGCACTAGAAAAAGTCGGCTGGGAAAAATGGCGAGCCCTTCGCGGGAAATTCGTCTGTGGTGCACCCTGGAGAAATTTGCGTAGGTCACTCTCGGATCGAGATTTCCCATCGCTCCGCGGATTGATGCATTAAAATGCACGCTCATGCCATGAGGTTTTGCGAAAACCCTGCGGAAGGAGCTCAACCGGATCGCTCTCCTGAATAATGAAGCGGAAAGGCACGCTCCTAACGGGGTTTCCTCGAAATGTAATACACATTTTGCATTGGACCTTGAAGTCGCACATGAAACGAGAAGGTAAAAATATTCGGATGGGGCGAATGTCAAGGATTTTAGTGCATAACAAAAGCGGCTGGCTCAAAACGAGGGGGCGGAGAGGGGGAATAGAAATGTGTTTGCCGTCCGCTCGAAACTGCGAGCGGGGTACGCGTGTGACGACGCACCCTCCAATTTAATTCAAGTTAACTGCGAAGATTTTGATGTTCGAAGCATTATCAATGCTATTGTATAAAATATCAAGGGTCGTCACGCTAAAGAGGTTAGCTGGAATCTGCCAGCTTTTGACGGCTCTCTATAAACGCTCGAAATACTGCACAATGATAATTGATTTTTTTTTAAAGTATCTTGTCGTCGACGAAAAAGGTGAAAAAATACCCGTGGTGTTGGAAAGTTGATTGGTTGGTGAATGAATTCTCTCGAATATTGGCATTTTTGCGAGAAAGGAGAAGAAAGGCTTCCTTTCTGTACCTCTTTCACTGTGCCACCCCTCGCCTCTCAATCACACAACGTTCATTAATTTTCAGACTCCCATCAACCTGCAACACACTGATGAAACGCCTCCCTGACTTTGACCGGTTCCTAACATCTCCTTCCTTCCATTCCTGCCTTTCTTATCTTTCTCTACCTTAATTTTCCTTGTCACTGCTGGTTTATTGGTATATTTGTTATCTGTAAACTGTAAGTGGTGCTGTCACTTGTTATCCGTTAAGTTTTTATTGTTACAATTTTGTTTTTTCCTTTGTTATATGTTCAATATAATTGACGTTGTGCTGTCTTTGAACGAAATAAATAAATAAGATGATTTACATGAAAGACAAACTAGAGAAGTAATCTGAGGTGAGAAATCAAGGAAAAGTATGAAATTTCAAGAAATAGAAAAGTATTAGGACATGCCGAGTGCAAGTTAGAGAAAAGTTAGAGCAAGTGGAATCCTTTGCCTACCTTCGGAAGCAGAGTTAGATGGGATAGAAGAAGTTCTATTGACCTCAAGAGTAGATTAACTAAGGCTAAGAGTGCATTCATGACGAAGAGGAACTACTATAATTAAGGAAGATATCACTCCAAACAAGGAAGCAATATGCGAAAGCACTTGCATGGAGCATGGCATACTCTATGGATCGGAGACATATACCATTGGAAAAATAGAGCAAAGAAGAATAGAAACCTTCGAGACATGGTGCTGGAGGAGAATTCTGAAGATCAAGTGGACGGTCAGAGTTAGGGACGAGGAAGGAAAGGAGGAAGCTAAGTCAATGGGGAGTACTATAAGGAAAAAAAAGAATAAGGTGGATAGGACACACACCCTGAGGCATAATGGTTTCGCGGAGAATATAATGTAAGGGAAAATAGAGGGGAAGGCCCCGCGAGGAAGACCGAGGGACAAATATAAAGGGGACACTCATTATAAGAGACGTTAGAAAGAAGACCTATCAAGGGGTGGAAGAGGGCTATCACTAGATAGGAAAGCATGGAGGACTCTAAGTTAACCAATCTTCGGTGATGATCGTAAAATATTATTGAATTTTAAACAATTACATTCAGACTGTTATATTTTCTCTAAGACGGGTGATTTGCTCACTCCAAGTAAGAACGTACTACAGTGCTCCCTTCCAAACCTAGGAAGCGGTGAAAATCACGGTTCTTCGGCAACTTGTCTCATTAGACTGAGAAAGCACTCACGAAAGACAACCCGGTGACAATTGGGAAGCTTCGTGTGTCACACCAAGGACGAGATCATTCCATCCCCCTGTCGGGAGTTTGTCATAGACTCGAGAGCAACGATTGTGAAAAACATGAACAGATTATAGTTTTACGCATCAAAAGTAATATATTATTCCAAAATGTCAGCGCCAATGAAAGTCATTACATCTCCTTGATGTGAGATACGTCATAATATTTTATAGAATTTCATTGGAATCAGCAATGCAAAAAACGAGATGGTGCGACATCTTCGAGGAAATAAGAGTACAAAAAACATGACTCATGTTTCATCGTGAGATAAAATCGATGGAAACATACGAAAACATTTATCAATAACCAATCCTCAACTGTAAAGCAAGATTAAAGTTCAGAGAAATGAATCGAATTTCTAATTTTGTGACATTGGCATGATTCTAGAGAATGACCAGAGGTTGAACAGAGATCATAGAGGGAGATGAAGCGTTAAATTATAAATAATCATAAAAAATCAAACTGTACCTTATATAAAATTGATTGTCATTAAAAAAGTTGTGTACTTAATTTCCGAACGAACCAAATCATCATCATCTCTCGATCTTTTCTCCGTTTATCACCGTCCGTAGACATTGCCCTCGTGCGAGTCAAATTCTTTGGTTCGCCATCTTTCAAAATCCGTTCACTAAATTTCCTCTCCAATGAACTGTACATCGAACAAGATAACAGTCCCCCTGGACATAAATGAAGACCATTTTTATGCAAAAAAGAGAAAACAAACACAGATTAAAATTTCATCTTGATAAAATTCGCGTTGAGTAGGATTTTTTTCTTTATGTTTTATTCGGAACCTCTGCAGAACTGAAAACCGTTATTCTTGAAAGCTGTTTGTGAAAAAATATAAAATCCAAATTAGCACGAGAAATGTTATAAAAGATACAAGGTGCGAAAAATTTGCATAAGAATCCGTGGAATCCTCTTTTCATAATGAAAACCTACTCTCTTTAAATCTTTATCGTAGAATAGCACGATAAAGTAAAGCCTATTAAAAATTATATGTTAATTAATTAATTAATAAGGAATAGGTAAATAATTATAACCAGTTTATCTGTTTGACAAAGAATACGGTAAAATTGGAGGCTTTTTCTAACTAAATCTGTTATATATTGGTAACTGCTATACTATGAACGCTTGAGATTTTTTTATCATGTATTCCCATATTTTTCTCAGTAGAAAATCTTTCATTTATTTGACGTTTTTTCGTTTTAGATTTACAAAACGTAAAGATTTGTTGAAGAGCGTGACACCACGGGGACATCCAGAATGACTCTGAAGGAACATGAATTATTCGAGCGGTCACACTCTGAATCACAAACAGTATATTTTTGTAGTATTGGAGAACTCGGATAATCAAACACTTGGCATATTCCATGTATTCGTTGGTGGACCTGATTTTTTTTCATGATTGTGAAAATTAAAATTACATTTGGAAATTGGCAAGTGTTTGATTCTCCTAGTTCTCGATCTATGAACGATTTCTCGCAATAATTCCTCAGACTGTGAAAGCAATGTTGGTGTACTTATAATAAAATAAAATATATAATAATAATAAATATAATAATAAACTAAAATAAAAAATCAAGTTCTCATGGGAAAGATTCGCCGTGACCAAATGGCATATATTGACTTTTAATCAATAACATCTAATGTTGAAGAACAAGGCTGATTTAACAGCTTAAAATTATGGCGAGATATGCATTAAGGAATACGTCTTCATTGGGGTGAGATTGAGACTAAAAATAGTCCCTTCTTCATCCGTTAAGATTGTGAAACTAATCTTAAAGATAAGAAACAGTTGCAATTTAAACTTTAACAACTTCGACCTTATTCCGACCGTTTTAGGTGCACTATGCCATTTTCAAGTGAGTTCGAAACTTTTTCCAAAAGTATACATATATGAGAAAAAAGGTTGAGTAGGGGTTATGGCGATGGATAAATTTCTTTCGAAAGTGATTTCAGCCTACTTGAAAATGGTGCAGTACGCCGTAACCGCTCGGAATAAAGAAGAAGTCGTCAAAGTGTAAATCGCAAGTGTTTCTTTTTCCTAAGATTATGGACAGTTTCCTCCATATCTCTCACCCGACTCTATATCTTTTATTATGAACCTAACTAAAGTAAAAAAGAATTACGTCCAATATTTCCCACAGAATCTCTTGCGCTCATGATAAGTATACGGTGTCATATACATATGTTAACGTTACCGGGTGATTTGGACGTAGCAGCTTAGATGCCACGTCTAATGACAGCCATTTCTCACCAAAAAAAGTGCTTTTTCGAAAGAGGCGGACGAAACACGTTCGAGAGATCTCCAACGTGCGTGTGTGTGTGTGTGAAGAATACCCTTCTCTCCGTTATCTCAAATAACATCTCAAAAACTGTAAAGGATATGGCGGTGTAATGTTGCAAATAAATAAACTCCAAAGATAGATAAACAAATGAACAAAAAAATAACTTTATTTCGCTACATATTTCATCACAATTTTTTGATCGATTTTTTACAATTTTTATCCGATGTTTTTCTCCTGTCTTTTCTTTAATTTGCTCGTCCCAACGGCCGGTCCAAAATCATGGGAGAGCACGGGGAGGAGGGGGAGAGGTGGGGGGTGGACGCTGATGGTTTTTATTTTTTAAGGGAAAGTGGATAGTAATTTTCCTCCGATCTTTCGATGAACTTCGGCTCAAAGTAAAAAAAAAAAAAGAAAACAATGGACGCCGACGATCGCCCGGACGTCTGGGTTTCCGGAAGAGGGAATTATGGGAAGAATTCCTCCTCCTCTCCCTCTTGGTTTTTCCGGGGGGTTCCATTTCCCGTCCTCCGGCTCCGTCGTCGTCGCCTCCGGCAACCTCTCTCTCTCTCATGGCACAGTCACCACTACTAGTTTTCGAAGATCCTCATGGCTTCCCTGGGGTCCTTGGTGACGTCGAGGCGGGCGGCGAATTCGAGGGGGTTCATGGCCGCCACGGCCTCCTCCAACTGCCGCTTCTGCTCGGGCGTGAGGATGAGGTCGGCCAGCTGGAGGGATGGGTTCTTCTGCACCGGAGAATCCACGCCCTGCTGGTCCTGGAAGGACTCGCCGCCGTCGACGGCGGAGTAGGTCTGAACCTGCTGGGGATGGATGGAGCCCACGGGCACCCTGAAGGTCGCCTGGGTCTGCTGAGGGTGGGACGCGGTCTTGGTGACCACGGGCGCGTCCTGGACCACCGGGACGGGGGCCTCTATCGGGTTGTATCCGCCGTACGGGACGACGCCGGGGTAGAGGTAGGGGACGGGCACGATGGGCTGGCGGACGGCATTCCTCGTGTAGTGCATGAGGGGGTGGGGGTAGTAGGGGTAGGGGTAGGGCGCGTAGAGAGGGTACTGAGGGGCCGCCACCGCGATCGCGAGC
>WURS02035806.1:0-11440 GCA_011762765.2 Rhinocypha anisoptera
AGGGTGGGTGGGTTGGTTTCTTCTCGATCGATACCAATCTTTCCTCTCCCCTTTCCGTCGTCGAAACTCCCCCTAAAACCGTCCCTTCCACCCCCCCCCTCACTTACACATCCTCCTCCGCCCCAATCTCCTCCTTCCCATCAACCGAAAGAAAAAATGAAATACTCCCACACACCGACCCCCCGCCCCTCCTTCACCTTTTTCCTTCGTTTCGACGTCCACGTGTGTTGTGTCCGAACTCTGTTCCATTTTTTTTTTTTTTAAGATGGGCGTGCCGCGTGGAGAGGCGGACACAAGAGGGTGCCGAGGGGAGGGCACTGCAGATGACAAGGAGCTGACTGTTTGTGGAGGGCGCGTCGTGGGTCGCGTCACGCATGGCAACCCCCGGGGGAGGGAGGGGGGGTGAAGGAGAAGGGACCTAAGCGGCGAAGGGTCGAGGGGGTGAGGGGCGAGGAAGGGGGGGGGGGTCGTTGGAAGGCGGAGTAAACGATGAGCGGTGTGCCGACGTTCCTTCGAAGGAAGCGACTTCCATACGTAGTGCACAGAATACCGTCGAGTGTGACAATTTAACGCCCAACTCGGCCGGGTTAGTCTTGTTGGTTAACACCGCTGCCGCCTAACCCTAGAGGAGGACCCTTGGTTCGAGTCCCGTCTCGGAAATTTTTGTCGTGTTTGTCCAATTGGACTTTTGTTCGTTATAAATGACCGCAGCCGTATCCGCGCAACATGAACAAAAATATCTGATCTGATATTCTGATTGAAAAATTCCAAACTGTGAATCTCAGTAAGACCAACAAACGATTGGCTCGTAAGCAACTAGAATCGTTGGGCGCAAACATTTCTCAAGAAATAATGTGCGGTGAATATCCATTTATTTTATAGTGACAATGATAATGGCAAAGAGTTTGCAATTTTGCACTGTTAAAAATATTTATTTTCTCGGCCAGTTTCCATGCATTGCATCACCAGGTCGATAAAATGAAAATTTTTAGCTAGTGGAAAAGTGGTAACTCTTTGCCATTACCATGTTTCAATTGCACCACATAACGCCGGAAACTACCCAATTCAATTTAGACTAAATTTAATCGACAACCTTAATCCAAATGCCTTGCATCGTGAATTATATGATAATTCGGATTCTATGACCCACACCGCTGTAAGCATCCCCGATGCTTACAGCGGTGCTTTTTTTGCTTTTTCAGTCATGCTTTTTTCCTCCTCCGTTGACTTTTATAAATGTCTAATTTTGAAGACATCCTTAATGGATGATAAATAAAATCTATCGATAACAATGGTTTTTCGACATGTTTTAAATCACGATAAATATCTACAATGATAATTTAGGAATATTAAAATTCATCATAAAGGCAAGTATCAAACTGCAGGTTTTTCCGAATTTTACGCCTCTTGATTTAACCGCCTTGAGGCACATGATAACTGTAATCGTATGACATACCGATGCTCACACAAGTTTCATGTCCTCCAGGATTTTTTCCCAGGATCAGGCCATTAAACCTTATAATGGCGTTGGAAGATGTGGGGGAAAAGAGAATGAAATGATTAATAAAGACGTTTCGTTTGTCTCTTGACCAACGGCAGATTTTAAACTGCTGACGATCATGAAATATTTGTTCGTTTTTTGGCTGGATAAACTTAGATAAAAATGAAATCTCTAACCTGAATTTGTATTTTATTATAGCTGTCAAATCTCTATTACAACCCCCCTTCAGTATTAAAGAAATTTGCGACGACTGGAAAGTTCCATATATTACACTTCACTGCGCAAATGAGAAATGTGTGGAAAACACTTGTTTCGTGGATGAATATGTTTACGATATAAAGTTAGTGACAGGAAGTAAGTAATCACAATACAATAATTTCGTAACTGAATCGAAAAAATAGCTTTACACTTCATGTTATTTCCGTCTCGAATCCCATTTAAGAAGGCTGGTGTGACGACCGAGGTTAAACCTTCAAGAGGTATCAAAAATTGGAAATAAGAACTCTCCAAACTAAGAGTAACTCACTACAGTACAAACATTTTACTTCTGCTCCATTCGTGTAATACCACACCTTCTATTAATGAGTCATTATCAGAGGAACAAATGTCAACTACTTTTATCCAGCATAAGCAATGGCACCCTACGGCGAAAACAGTAGGCTCTAGCAGTGAAATTTCATTACGAAACGTTGAGTTCGACACCCTGAAATAAGGACACGCGTCACATACAAACCCACCGGAATAATCCCCGCGAAATCATTCCCAACGGTGTTCATCTCCCTTCCTCACTCGCATACCTGAGACCCACTTAAGATTGACACGGCATTTATCAGCCACGACACTAGGAAACCAAAGCCGTCAAAGGTCTCTCTCTCGTACTCGAACTTGAACCAAGTTAGTGCCGGAGTGTCGCAATATTAGGACGGAATAATCACCGATCGGGGGGAATGGAGAAGACGAGAGATCTCTCATAGTCGAATGACGGGGATTAGAAGTAGGAGAGAAATGGGAGATTGGTGACAAGGAGGTAAGGAGTAAGTGATGGAGGGGCCAAGTACGGAAAGAGAACTTTGATAAGGGCAGGGGGGGAGGAAAAATGGGGGACACGGAGAAAGTAAGGGAGGAGGGCTTAGAGGCGGCGGGTGGAGATGCGTCGCTTAGGCGTCAGGGAAACTGGCACTGAAGGCAGAGCGGAAGACCCGGAGAGGAAGGGGATGGAATATAATTGAGTTCCAGGAATGGAGGGTGCTGCTGCTTGGAAAGGGCGGGGATGGATAGGCAGGGACGCCGTCGATGTGTGGTGATATGGGTTTGCTGAGGGCACGCCTCGACAGATACCTTGAAGGAATGTTTGTGCTGTAGTCGGATGATTACTTGGCGCCCACCGGAGAGTCCAAGGCTGAATCGCTGTCGTGGCGCGAGAGGGCCTGCACGGTCTGCCGGAGAAGGCGTTACCAAACATAACCCCCGCCAATATAGAACGCCGTACGGAGAACTTCGTCACGCCAATTATCTCTCTCTCCCATCCGTGCGACTCACCGTGACGAAGTCCGACCCTCCACCCAGCCTCCCGCCGAGTTACGCATCACTGGACACAGTTGTATAATGAATTTCAAGGGCAAATTTTCGCCAAAGAAGGTGATAAAGGTGATTCATGGGGCAGTGATGCGCAGAAAAATTGGATTCGGAGATCGGTAAGAATGACAGCATTTCTGCATGCGGCGGTAACTAGTGATGTAACCTCTGTGAACTTCCCCCAAACTCCACTCTGAATTTACAGCACTGTAGGCGCATCAATATGTCGTAATTAGTAGTTGAAAGACGGTAGTATGTACAAGTACTTCTCATGTGAAAATAGAATTGAATTGAAGAGCCCAAAGGGAAATTACCTTTGCCACAGTCGAAAATTGGTTATTTCCTACCTGGGTATCTACCGCACCAGATGAACACGCAAGAAAGATGCAAATTTTTCTTCATTTTCTTTGTACATGAGGTGAATGGCCATTTACTGCCGAGTTAGTAAAAAAACGGCGTATGTAACCAATGATGTACGAGTTAATGGTCAAAGATAACCCGTCTCAATATCACGATTGATGAGTACGTTGGGTAGTAGTATTCAACCCCCTATGACTATTTTATTCCATAGCAGCACGCTTAGGGGAAAAATTGTTGAGCAGACCTTGGTAGCTTATAAAATACCCATAGGGACCAACCTTTCCCAATCCGTTAGTAAAAAGGATTATGGAAAAGTACCAATTACCAAAACTGAATTTTAACAATTAATATTTCGTTCTAAAACAACATTGAGAAAACAAATTCATAATTAAAAGATTAGAATTTAAAATGTTTACACTAATGAGTGAAATACGAAATCTTAGTTCGAATTATGGCATAAGTCATGGTCAATATGACCAATACTAAATTTCGGATAGACACAACTCTTAAGTATTTTTTTCTTTGTGATACCCAATTAATTTATTTCACGCTATGTAACCATAAAGGTTTAGGAAATCAGATGCAATCACAGATATTTTGAGAACAAGGACTTATATAGAATCAAAGTTTTTATGCATCCGGAATAGGTTAGAATAAAGCGACCGTTGCAAAGTCAAGCCCTTGCAAAAAGTGACTTCGCAAGGAGAGAAAATGAAACGGTGGAAAACTGATAGAACCACAATGAAGGACTGATGGTAATTTAACTGAATCTATTGACTTTGTATAACAGCACAATGTTTTTCACTCATGCAAATAAAAGTAATAAATAGGCGGTGAGTCAATAAGTGAATAAAATTTTGTAACACGGAAGTGAAATTTTAGCTACTATTGTCGGTCCTAGGTAAAAACAAAATAGTTGTACCTATGAACCTGGACAGTTGAGTATGTTTTTCCTGTCAAGCCCACAACTTTAAGATAAAAATATTATCATGAAAAATTTCTTTACAGAAATCTTAATTGTAGATCACCCAGGTAATTACAAGGATGATCTTCATTGGTCTGAATTTCTGACCGTTATTATTCATTTATTTTTCTTTCAAGTTGGACATAAGGTAATAGGTAGAAGTTCTATTCGATCTATTTACGAATAGAAGACTATTCCTTTATAGATCGACTTTTTTTAATGACTTATTATTAGTCTGCATAAAGAAGAGAATTGTTTGTAATCACATGATTATTTTTACAAGGTTTGTTTTACAAAAGTAACTTCGTGTCAACTGAACCAGTCTCAATAAGCTTAGTAAAGTCCTTTTTGTATTTGAAAGCAATTTATTAGCATTGCGAATCAATTTTCCAAATAAAAGAGAGAGGCATTTTAATTTCACAGTATCCTTGATTAGGACAGGCAATTCAGAAGCCTGGCAGCATCGATAAAATGCCAGATAATTTTAATCTCATTTATAGGCATCCCGGATGCAATTTTTTGTGTCTTAAAGATCCTCATTATCTAAAGACAAATCAGGAGAAAAATAAATTTCTGTGGAATCATACGTGCTAAATCGAAACTTAAGGTAATCCAGTAAGCTTATTGTGTATCGTACTCTCTCAAAGATCTTCAGACTTGAGATATGGACTTGAAAGAAAAAAATCAGTTCTCCCATTGGACATAATTCAAAATCCGAAGTATTCAGGATGAAAAATAAGCATCATTAATTGTAAAACAGTAATGATTTAGAACTTAAATCCATATATTTAAAATAGATCTATAAATTATATTTCCAAATTTCATAACAAAATCAGCAAGTAAGCATTAATTTTAATTTTAAAACATTTTATTCGCATACTAGTAAATACATGAGACATTTTTATGTGAAACGTGAACAATCTTCGTGTAATCATAAATGTGGTACTGAGATGTACGCACAATCATGAGCTACATATTTTTTACACTCTTGTGTTATCCTTCAGGGAAATTCCATTTTTTCAAAGCTCGTACTCTCTGATTCAAGCTACAAATTATCTACATCACTCTCAACGTGTCCATCCTTCCAGTGATATAATATGATAGCTTAAGTTCCACCGAAAAGTCATTTTAAAACACAATTAAAATGAATAAAATACGAAAAAGAAACCAGGTGTAGAAACAGATAGTTGGGAACATATATTCATGACACACAAAACAGGAGGTAGTCGCGCGGGATATTCATGCTCTCCTCTTCGTGTCACCCCGACGTTTTTTGACCGCATGGAAAGCAAATTAAATCGCAAATCAAATTTCGGAGGGGATAAAGGCTTTCCTTTGCATAGCGTAGCAGCCGCGGCGTCGAAACGCGATTAAGATGAGGGGGATACCTGAATATGAAACATTTAGCCTGAAGACGGACATTACCATAAGTCCTCAGGGCTGAGAATTCTCTCGGGAGGTAAGAAAACACATCGCAGCACCCATTGCGGAGGGGGGACGAGACGATGACGCCCTGGAGCAATACGGCGCGATGAGGAAGAGAAGCAAGAAACGGGCGAAAGAGACGGGACGAGAGAAAAGTGTTGATAGAGAGAGAGAGAGAAATTGGAATTTGTTAGGTGAAGGGAACAGAGCCAAGAATGATTCCTGAGAGACGGAAGTTACGAATAAAATTTCTACCCATCGAATTGTTTTCCTTTGTCTCATCTCCTTTCTTTCGCCCCTCGTCCATGGCATATATACGATTTCCGATATGTCACCGGGTGAAATAGAAAAATCGAGATGGAGAGGGGAAAAAAGGACAATGGGAAGCGAAGAAGCCAACATCGAAAGGAGGAACGCAGGGAATATCCCACCCATGGCGGTGAAAAAGTATTGAAACAGACGTCATTATTAATTAAACCCTTCGTTTGGACGCTCAACCTCCTCAGGAGACGGAAACCATGTACACAGACCGCCATAACTATGTGTACACATTAGTCTGCTACGAGGCCCGGAACACTCGATCGAGCGTCATCACGGGAGGCGTGCGAGTAAGAATTTACGGCCTTGATCATACATCCTGTTGCCTGATTGCTTCCAAGTATAACCTGTCTTCGCAGAGGCCTCTGAAATAATAGGGTGACAGGACATGCATCATGGCTGGTGGACAGGAGAAATATTCTCGATCAAAGGAAGGACGCTTGGATGAACATCAAATTGGAAACTGAAGTGTACACTCAACCAAAAACTTCACACTTAAACGAGTAGCAACTCTCTGAGAATTTTATAACGGTTATTTATAATTTAAAAAATGAAAAAAACTAATTTGGGAAGTAATATTCTTTGTATAACAATAATTTTATAAGCCTCAAACTTAATAAATTTACGATATTTAATGATACAGATTTTTAGTCTGTCATTCAACTCCGGCTACTCGCAAATGTGGATTTCCTTCTCACAATTGTTCTAAGTGTAGCCAATGTAATATATTAATTTATTGATTAATATTAGGGCCCATCTTTACGATAAGGCTCGTACCAAATTGTTAACAGCCGTGCAATTATTACAGAAGGAGTAAAGAAACTAATTTAATCAAAGAATGTAACGTATATATCGTAACAGCTATCCAAATCTTCATTTGTAAGACATATAACCACGATTAAAATCCATGAACCCACACAAGTGGTTACTCATTATTAAATGAATCCTATGGTATTTGATTCCGAATGGATACCACCATTCTCTGGATTTCGATCTAGGTACATACATCTAGTATTTTCAAAGTATTTCATTTATGACACATTCACATAAGACCAAAAATAAAATTTACTTTGTAATTTAAAACATTAATAACAGCTCAACTTGAAATATTTTATTGAAAGATAAGCTTATTTTATATTAAAAATTATACTCTTTCTTAAAGGAAATTTTTCTGACGTTTGCATGTATGACACAAACTGTATTCTGTATTCTCTGAACTTCATTTCCTTGTTTCAAATTTTTTAACCTAAATTATTCGCTGTGAGGAGAAACGACATTTTATTTTTTCTATTAAGATATGTTTTAATGCAGAATCACCCAAAAACTACTTTAACAACAATTCATACCCTCATAACCATATGCACAGCTGTGACAATATAAGTCCAAATTTGGAATTTTATTCAAAGTTCTCGGAGAAAATGTTCATCTCGTCAAGCCCTTTTTCTCTAAGACTTTCTTAAGGATATCTCGGGTTCAATTTTATATCTTCTTTAAAAGGGCATTTTAGAAAGGAAAAGAAAGTTTTACAAGGGAATACATGATGCGGAAAAAATTTTCAAGGTTAAAAGTTTCTCTGGAACTTACGACGATCCATACTGCATTAGGATACATGTGGTGCTTCTCCAAATAACTTGCCGCACAGTATGTAATTTCCACAACAGAAGAGGCGCGTATAAAATTTGGAAGAGAGCCCCTTCCGGGATTTATATGGCTGTGCCTGTACTTAAATGTTAGATAATACGATGGCGAATGAAGCGACGAGCCCCGGTCTCCCATTCAAGCATTATGTACTGCGGTCATGAAATAATATCATCTTTTAAAAGTAATGCCATATTTCTAGGAAGAAAGAAAACATGAAAGTAACGATATGAGTCCAAAAAATCCATATTTTTACTAACGTACGGGAATGGGGTAGAAGGTGGAAGCAAAACATTCAGACTTAAATTATGGAACTAATATCCGAGTGCTTCCACAAATTCTAACAAAGCAATAATCGATACTGAATGTGATAATTTTTTAATTATTCAGGCACATAATGGTACTGGGGCATATTTGTAGGAAATTACTTCTACAAACATCGAAACAAAAACTCTAGATATATGTAATCCCTATAAATACGAGGGTGGTCTGATTTTGAGATCGCCAGGTTGGAGTTGAACAGTCGAAAATCTATTATCATAAGTATATTCAAAATTCTATTATCATATATAAACTGATTTCAAAGAGCAGTAATAACAAGTTAAGAGAACATATTTGCAAGTTCAATAATGATATTTCCACTAAATTTATAGCACTATTATCATTTAAGTGTAAAGATTAAACTGTGTAATTTTTTATTTTAAATTAAATAAACATCTAATTATAATATTACCACCCGAAAAAGATAAACTTGTTGTAACATACCTAATGCTAAAACTCCATGACCTTAAGAAGAATCTAGAATACTAAAATACATTACCTATGGTAAAATTACAACCGCACTTTTGTAAGATAGAACGTAAAAGACCAAATTGTAAGTCGTAAATAACCAAATAAATGACATAGAGAAGTGGAGAAAGGAAAAAATAGAGGAAAAATACAAAACCATGAATTTTTCTGTTTTATGGCCAATGCTTTCTAGAAATTTTTATATTCTTGGACCATTATTTCTTTGAGATATTGCAGGGCATTTTTGTTAGTCACTTACATTGTTGTAGAAGAATAGGAAATATGAGATTCCTCTTAAAAGGTTAAGCAGATTTGACGGCGTTACTTTTATTGGAAATAATGGGCTTACACTATGAGGTAGCGTATATTTTGCAAGCGAGAAAGAGGTCGTGGTAACTACTTTGGAGAATGATGGCGCATACAAGTTATAAGAAACGAGGGCAGGAACATGAAAGAAACAGAAGGAGTTTCGCCGAGCAGACGAATGGAACCGCTAAACCTTGCATTTATCTTAAGGATTTTAGCGGAGTTGAAGTGCATAATTAAAACGTTGTGCAGGCAGATATAAAGAAAGTTATACGATATGGGGATATTAAAAACGAAAGAGATCCAAATACTATTCCACGGTCGGCTAATGATGAGTTTTCAATATCGAGGACCACGGAGTGAAAGACATTCCCTTTAGGTTTCGAGAAATACATATTATTCCGATACATAGGATAGTGGTCAAGTAGTATTACTTCCTATATCAAGTTTTACCAAAAGGTTGATTAAGACGAGGGTGAATTGACTACAACTAGTTCACCACCAACGTCAATTCAACCGCAACAATGAAATGTATACCGCAGTACAAAAACTTCACCGACAGCGAAACCTACTACACAATGACTCACTAAATGTCAATTCCCCTGAGTCCGTAAATTTTAATGACAAGTAATGAGCGGACCAACGAAAAGACATATGGATGACACGCACGATCTTCAAATATTCTAGGGTTTACTTCCTAGGCCAAGCGACAATAGAAAATTAAGTAGGCTTTCAGAAAAAAGAAACCCAGCAGATTTTCATTCTTTAAGGGAAAAAAGCGAAAAAAACGTGGATCGGTGATAAAATCATTGGGTAAGAAAACCGAGTGGTGCGAGCACGTTGTTCTAAGCCTGGTCAGCACTCATACCAATCTCTTCAGAGCGGGAGAAAAGGTAAGGCCAAGGAAGGGTATGGAAGGGTAGAGTTCGTAGCTCGGAAAATATAATTGTCTATTTCAACTAGCAGTTGGTTGAAACTGCAAGATAGTACAACGTGATGGCCGTGTTGCTGAGGAGAAATTCATACAAAGACGGGAATGGATTGATAGGCGGGAGATGAATGTCTTTCCATCAGCGCGACGAAAGACAACGCGATTTAAAATGTTTTTACGGGACGAAGAGTTTTAACGATCATCTGATGTTGTGGTTTCAAGACTGGTCATCACACTAAGGTTCTTTATAACGGGAGGAAAATCATGGAAAGAATGGGATTGGAAGGATATAAGAAAGATGGAGTTCGGAAGAGCCCCCAAAAAAGCAACCGCAAAAGCTTGCTCTTTAGAACGAGAGGAGGGGTATTATATTTCAGCGTATGGTCAGAACTATCAGGCTCCTCAGACCGGGAGGAAAGTATAAAGGATAGGAATGAAAACTTCAATTAGTACTGCAATAGTAAAAATAGTGCAGCGAATTAAACGATCGACGCCATGATTCTATATTAAAATTTCAAGTACAGGGAATGGAAAATTAGAGTCACATATTTTTCTGAGTACAGGATACAATTGAAATTAGTTACAATCGTATCGCAAAAAATAATTCTCATAATAATTACCAACGATATGTCACAAAAATAATCAAATATCCAAACTCAAATGACTCTGCGCGTTAAGGAATTAACGCCTTGAAATGAAATTTGAATTTTGGATGTTAAGATTTCCACTGTTTACTAATAATTAAATTCTAATCATTTGTTAACATTTTGAATATGAACGAATAGAAAGGATGTGATAGAAAAGGTAGGGTGTTTTAAAACGGGCAATGGAAAATCAAGGAGAATATATATTTAGGATGGATTTTGTTCGTTGCATACACGTTTAAAATTGCATTACGTGTCTTTCACGCTCATGGACCCCTGTTAGAAGCAGATAAATTTGAGAAAAAAATGAAAATAAAGGCCTGGTTTGTGGAACCAGGTCGCTCGGGTAAGAAAGTTCCTGAATATTACTACTGCTCCGCTATAGACGATGATTTTCTACCTCATCCAGGTATCTCCAGGTAGGTTCTATAAACTTATGGCTAAAGGTATATTTCTCTGCGAGTTACTTGTCATACAACAAATGCGACGCATCAAACCATTAATAGATAAAATAAATGAATATGACGCAACTTACTGTGTAAATTCCGTTTTACCTCAAGGAACTTTTACTTCAACATTCTGTGAGCTTCACTTTGCCACATAAAATACGCATTATTTAAAGACAACTCCCTCAAACTCTCAGGAAGTCCGCAGTACACCTAATGGATATAACCAATTTTTTCTCGTCTCCCAAATTTTCCAGGCTTTGAGCATCTCCATCACACTGTTTCGTTAAATATTCAAACCGTCATTAATTCAATTTCATCTTTGGAGGTCTAATATTATGGCTCAATTAAATAAGGGCGAGGTGGCTCTCCAGGGATTTCCACCGGCTACCAAACAGTCATTTCCTTTATAAACACTCCGTGGAAGGAACCGAAGACGACCTACTTTCTAATAATTAAAACCTTCATTCATTCACGGATCTCCGCGATAAAATTGCAACAGCAAATTACATTTAGGGCTGTCGCAAAAAGTGGGAAACCCCC
>WURS02035817.1:0-10000 GCA_011762765.2 Rhinocypha anisoptera
GAATTGTTTTCTGTCCGCGCTGCAATTACTTACAAAGCAAAGGAGCGAAGAAATGAAATAGCGAAACAAGAAAGGAGATCGTTTTGATAGCTTGCGATCTTACTTGAGCGCCAATAACATATTAGCTTGGTATGGTTCACTCCGATCAGTAAGAAATACTTACAGTAAGACCAAGGCAGTTTAGACGATAAGAGAGAGAGAGAGAGAGAGAGAGAGAGAGAGAGAGAGAGAGAGAGAGAGATGGGGAAGAAACACAACCACACAAAAACGAAACCTAAGAAGCTTTTCGGGGAAAAAAGATCAATCATATGTTCAAAGAAGTAAGTTATACCAGACAGAAAAAAGTAAACTAAGTGCGTCAGTTCCAACTTGACTCAAAAGACAATCGAAAGCCCAATTAGAGTGTTTCGATGGTAACTCGTTGACTGATTCGCTTTCTTTCTATTGCTACTACATTCGACTTACTGCAAGCTTTTCCTGTCTTTTATTTATTTATTTACTTTCTTTGGGATTTAATTACTATTATTTTACTAAAATAAGTTACTAGTGCTATTTTCTTGACCTCGCGTCATTACGTTGAGTCATTAAAGATTGAGAATTACATATTGTTTACAATAACTGAAATATTTATTATTTCAGAGTTGCTTAAATGTAAATTTAATTTTTAATAATTTAATAATGAATGTTAGGATTTTTCAATTTTAAAATAAATAGTATTTGTATGTGCGTTTCCCGCATTTCTAAATTAAATGCTTTGTGTTGCTTTATAAAGCAATATATATATATTCAGCAAGAATTATATTTTATTAGAAAAATAAACTATATAAAACAAAGATCTGCAAATGACATTTTTTCATTGCTCAAGTAAACAATTGCTAATTTAATGTATTAGTCATCCAAAGCTACACAACCAGATTCGACATTCTGCAGATTTAATGTAAAACGATACTATAGCCTATGGAAAACTTTGTTGTCAATAAAACTGTTGTCGTTGTAACTTTAATATTGAAGTGCTACCGTCGATGCATTAGATTGTGGTTTAGCTGTAACAAGTCAAAATTGCAATGCTGACATTTCAATGCTTTTGCAACAATCAAATTTAAGTATAAAATAAATATCACATTTGCCCACAGTGCTTTGTTGCATGGTTATTTTACACTGGAATAAGTTAAATAAATTTAAATATTATTAGCAACATTCAGCAATAATGTACCGTAAAGAAGAAAAATTGCTTCTTTCTTGTGTCTATGTAAATTGATGTGATTGATAACAGATCTCTGTGTAGGTTTACTTCATTGATGATGATACCGAAAAAAAGAAGACAGTTCTTTTCAAGTGCAAAACTCACGACACATCTTGTGTAGCGTTGAAATATTTGTATGAGAATAGCAAACCTTGTTGTGTAGTGTGCAAAGCGACAAAGTACGACAGCAACGAGCGTTGCGTGCTTTTCCTATTCATATTATTCTCTCTATTACTCACTAAGTGGATCAAATGTTTTTCTCGTACAACAAATGAAAGAAAGAGAGTGGGAGAGAGATGGCCAAACCATGTTTCAACTTACAATAATTTGCATCATATAATTCTAAAATAATTTATTATAGTAGAAGTAGGAGTGTGTCCTGTAATTTGTAACTTGACATTGCTAGTTTGCCTTTGGCAAAATCATAACTTCATCACATATCAAATCACCTCGAATGCTAGAAGTTTTTTATTTTTTGTTCACTTTCACTCTCATTCTTTAAAATTCCCAATGTCTAAAAATATATTTTGTTTTATTTCCCTATAGCGGTGTTTGCGTGTATTTGCATTTAATTTCTTTGCTGAACAGTTTGAACACATTGGTGCAATCATCAAATTGTTTGCATCTTGCTTCTCTCACAAATTTGATTATTCGGTGTTATTCAAATAGAAACAATTTTCATGCATGATTCTTTTTTCTAGAAAGAGATTAAATTCTTTTGTAAAAAACATAATAAAAATAATAAACAAAAGTGCAATTGATCTTTTTAATGGTATCATCGATTAATCTTCACTTTGTTGATCTAAAATGACTTACGTGTGCGTGACTGCATCAGCGAAATTCCTCTCAACTTTCTTTTAAAGGTTTAAATAAAGTTTTGTATTTTGCTATTGCTATTGCAACTTGCTAGTTCTAGATGAATACTTTAAATGTAATTAAAGCTATTGAAAAATAGGTGTTCATCTGGTAGCACAAATTTAATCGGCTTAGTTTGGCAATGCTTAACTAAAGGTGTGTCTCTGTGTGCGTGCGCTTGATTAGAGAGAAAATGGCGATGAAAAGCGGTATCGATAGCTTTCAGTGATGGATCGATTAATCAAGAGTGTGTGAGAGCAACTTGAGGAGGGGCAAGGAAGGAGTCTCGGGTGGTGGCGTGCGCGAGGCATGTCAGTCAATATTGACACGACGCGCCAAGCACCGAGCAACCCCGAGCAAGCCAGAGCAAAAGGCCGAATCAGTGAACTGGTAGGTTCGAGGTAGCTCGCGGACTGTGTCCCCACTGCAGTACCATGCAGTGCCAGATTGCCAGGCCACCCGGCACTGAGTGGCCCAGTGAAAGAGTGAAACTTGAGTCAGACAGCTGCCAGAACACGGTGCATACCTGTCAGGCCAAGCAGGACAGAGTTGGCACCACACTGGCACTGTTTGCATTTCCAATTTGCTACTAAGTTAGCTCGCCAGCTTCGTTCAACTTACACTGGAATGGGAAAACAAAGAAACTAAGAGTGTGAGAGGGGAGAGAGAGAGTGAGAGCTTGGAATGAGGAGAGTCACTAATGATCCGTATTCATTCCAAGTCAGGATTCTACCGGCAGCTGCAACAGCAGTGGTATTCCCCCCTCTCGCCTTCTCTTGATTACGACTAAACAATGGAGAAATACTTTGTTGAAAGTTGAAACTCACGACTCAAGTGCCGCCTCCGTGCTCGAGTATCAGCAACGCCGAGGATTACCAAAGTGGTTAAGAACTTGCTACAAATAACTACAGAGAAGCGCTAATTAAATGGAGATTCAATTTGTCACCGTCCGGACCAAGTTTGACCTGGCTCATCAAACGCCGATTCTGACAGCGTAGTGTCATCAATTATTGATACTTCTCAGTACAAAAGGGTTCTTACTCGCGCTCTCTTATATTCTAGCCATAGGTGCATTCTCACCACTAACCTCTTGTGTCTTTCCGCCAAATGTCACCTAGGCCATGTAGCACTAATTGACGGAACTACACATTTACCATTGTCTCTCCACAAAACATAAAACTTATACTACAATTAACTGTCAAGTAAATAGTACTCGATTTTTCTTTAGGAGTGATATTGCAATTATTAAACCTTATATGATTCTCTAAAACATAAACCTTAATTTGACCCAATTTTACATTCTACTTATTCCTTGTTTGTCCTAAGGTCAAAGTGACTAAATAAATGAAACTAAATTTATATTTTTATATATAATCATCAATGAGTTTTAAGCAGATGAGTTAAACATATTGCTTTATGTTTTTCTATGATTATTACAGCATACTTTTTAGTTGTTTTTAGACTAAGCAAATTAAAAACAAGGATTTACATTTAAAATAGAATTATCATTAATAAACAAGAAAAGTGACGTTAAAAAGTGCAAAGTGTCAAAACAAATCTTTAGCGCTAACCAATTATTAATTTGAATATCAAAATTTACTGACCGCAACAAAAGTTGCAGAAAAATTACTTGTTCACTCATTTTTTTCAGCATTCTGTTGGAAAATCATTTTATGCTTTTGAGAATGAGATGAAGGAATGTGATGTCGCAGCAAAGTTTTTAATGAAAAATTTAATATGACAATTCCCAACCGTGCCACTCGTCATGTGGCACAGATTTCACGGAAGACAATTAATAACAAATTATAATTTCCATTTTAATCAGTATCATTTTAGAGGCAATTTAAAAATGGTGATTGTATGATTCAATTAAGATTATTGCTGGAAAGAGAGAAATGGATGGCTTGGGGACAGCGGAGTAACAATTGGGGAGTAGAGGAGGGATAACCAATGTTGGGGAGTAGCGGGGGATGCGATGAGAGTAGGGATGATCGATCGATCGTGCCAGCACTTTCTCTCACTGGCTTGCCGAGCTCGACTTTGGTGCCCAGTGAACGACACCATCTTGCACCACACACACACATACCTTACAGGTGAAAATCACGCAGAACAATGGTGAAATAATGAGCCTTGAGAAAGAGAGAACGAGGGCGAGCCACTGCACTTCACAATGAGTAGATGAGCATCGTCGAAAAGAGCATTCACACCTAAACACTGAAAACATGCTTCACTGCCTTTCATTAATTTAAAGTTCAGCATCTCCAACAACATTCTTTTTATATAAGGTTAGTGGCTGTACAACATTTAACGAGTTTGCATAAAATCCATTGTTTACATTTAAAACTATAGATAATAGCTTCATTGTGTGTGTGTGTGTGTGCGAGTGCAATAACTTTTATCCTTGGTAATAGATGTTAAGCACTCTGAAAAATGGCTCATTCGTGTAAGATAAAGTTTGATCAAAATTCATATTTAGCTTTGCCAAAATAATAGAGTCGACAGAGAGAATGGAAGATGTGGATGAGAGTGTGACAAAAAGAAGATGAAAGTTGCTATCACTTTAGTATTGAGAATGAGTCAGAGAAAAACTTCTTGACACGAGCCGCTGAGTGGATGGTGTCAGACATTTTTTTGCCAATAAAGCGTCGGATGTTGTGGGTTGACATACGACGAGCACCACTTCCGGTGGAGAGGTCGTCGCTGCTGTTCACCGAGTGGCGTGTCTTGGCCGCTTGCGTCACCGAGGATGGAATGTAACAGTAGTAATGTGTGTGACGCCGTTGACTCGTTATTTTGTTCTTCTGACTCTTCGACTTGCTCGGCAACTCGTGAGTAGTCTCCAAGTTGATCGACTCAAGGTTGGTGAGACTGCCACGATCCAGGTTGGCGTACACTTTCACGTTGTTGAACTTGACATTCTCCGAGTGACCGTTGTTGATCGAAGACGAGGACGAGGTGGTTCGCTTCGACGGCTGCAGTGGTGGCGAAGTGCACTCGCTTGGCTCACAGATCTTGGTCAAACTGTGTGCCGATACATGTACTGCTTTCTTCTGGTACGCCGGCTTGTTTGGCTCTAACAACACAAAGTAAAACAAACCACAATTCAGAAACCACAACTCAGTGAGCCAAATTTACTTTACACTCTTGTTTGTATTGCAATTTGCAAATATAAATTAGAATATTGAACAATGAAACATAGATATTAAAGTAAAATAACTCTTGTAATAATATTTCTGTTATTACACTATTTTATGAACACTTGTGTAACTTTTATTATATCTAGATTTTAAAATTTATTCTTTATTTTAATGGCAAGTTGAAACAATACTTTGTTTGGTATTTTGTCTTATAAACTTTTTGATTGTTCAAATGTTCTAGAAAATTTGCTTTGGGGCTGATAGTACGAGTTTAGAGTTAAAGTAGAGAAATGCAGGAAATTAAACGCCTTACCTTCATAAAGAGTCAGATCGGCACTGAGAGAGGAGAGATTGCGAGAAGCTGCTTCGTCTTTCTCGTCTTCGTGCTCAGGTGAAATGACGATGGTGGCCATGCGAGCACCGTTCACCTTTTGCTCGATTGACCCGTTGCTTGCCTGGTCTAAATTTGACTGTTGACTTTTAATCAACGACACCTGGCTCTCTTGGTCAAACTCGACATTGAAGAGCTTGTCCACATTAAACACTGGACTGATGATGTGGATCTGAAGGCCACCAAACCGGTAGCGAGTTCGAGTGCTGAGCAGTCGGAGACAGAGCACCTCTTCGGCCATGTCTTCGATGTTACCTCCCGAAGATCGGTGGCGATGGTAGTGGTCAGGCGAGGATGATAGTGTGGGTGAGGGTGAGTGGTGTCGTCCAGTGCTCGCACCACTCGGGTACAACTCGTCGTCTTCAATGTAGAGGTCAAGTTTCACTCCATTACGGTTCTGACCAAAACTCGTTCTCCGGTGATCGATGTCGGGACACGAACTCTTTCTTCTTCGCATCATTTTGGTCACCATATAAAACACAGTACAGCACTTTTGAATGAAAAGAATGAACAAATCTCAACAAATCACACAGTTATCACAATTTAAATGTTTTGAATGCAGTTGTGCTAAAATAAGCTAGTAAGCTTTTTGTAAGCCGCTTAGAGTTGTTGAGGCCTTACCGACCAGTTGGTAGTCGGCGTTAGTTTTCAATGGATATGTAAAAAGTAAAGTTGTCGAGTAAAACAAAATTTTAAATTGTTATAAAAAACGAAACATTGTGCTGATGTGCATGTGAGTCTGTAGAGATATGAACAAAGATGAAGTGAAAGGTATAAGCGAAGAGGCACGGGAGTGATGAGTGCAACAGTGGTGCGCAGTGGCACCCAAAGTGACTGCGGGCCAAATGAAACGCGTGATGGCTGGCACTAGAGTGTGATGTGTCGGTGGCGAGAGTCGCCGGTCGACTGCGACCTGCTGGGCACCAACATCTCGGACCTCGGATGCCTATAGTTTGAGATGTGCTGTGCACGCGACGGTGCCTTGGCTCGATGAGCATGCGCTCCATCAAACCACTCGTCTGCGCCAGGTTCCCAACTTGAAGGATTGGGCTGATTGAAAATTATTATTGGCAGCAGTGAGGAACGATGACGAGGGTGACGTTAGAAATGGCAGTGCCCAAAACGACACACCATCACGGTTCGCCTCAAAGACAACACACGCTACCACTGGTATTGAGGTGGTGAGAGCTACCAAACGCTCCACTGCGCCCACTCTCTCTTAGAGGAAGCACCATTCCAATTTGGCTCTAATTTGTTACTCTGTCTAAGATATCATATGATTGACTCGCTCATATAGACCAAGGTCCAAGAACAGTTGCGAAACTTGTGAGAAGACTCGGTGACGCGCGACAGATTGCTCTGGCCAGTGCTAACTTGAGTCGATCACTGCCTGGTGATATATCCATGAGCACGCGGCCTCGAGCCACAACCTGGTGCCAACCAGTCTCTCATTGCACTCCACACAGGGAGCAACCACAGCCAGACTGCCACAGCTGCACTACACCTCATTTCAACTCACGCCATCTTGATTATGATGAATCATCATCAAGCGCATCTGTCACAATCATACTTTCAATTTGAAAATTAACTTTATTATTACGGAAATTACTAAAAACCTTAATTTAAGTAATGCACTAAGTTTACTTATATTTTCAAATATATTTAAAAACATTGCATTCTAAATAAAATTGAAACCTTTGTACAGATTAGTTTCTATAAAAACATCCCAAATTGCTATAACTTGGAACAAGCTACAATTTACCAAACTTGTACACTTCCACTTTACCAGTATGATCGCAAATCGTAAACATCTTTCTTGAGTTGGAAAACCTCATTGGTTATAGCAGAACAATTTATTTGATAAAATCAGAAGGGAAGAGAAAAGGCAAAAGGATTAAGATGGGAGCGGTATAAGTGCTGGCAGCAAGTTTGCCCAGAGAACTGTAATACTGAAGCATTCCGCTCAATAGTTCACTGCAAGTGAAGCGACTGGAAGCAGATTGGGCCAAGTTAATTTGGTGAAGGCGCCAATGCAAATGACCACCACGGTGACTGGTCACGCAAAGCCGGCTACTGATGGAGTGCCACCCGACCGTTCCAATCGTGGCCAGTCCAATGCTATTTCCATTCCAACTCAAACATCTCTCGCACACACACACATCCTCACTTCAACACATTTTTACAATTTTAACGGTGTGGAGAATAAATTCAATTCAATGATGAATCGGTTTCTTTAAGAATGGCACCGGAAGCATTACCTGTTTCCTGCAAGACAATTTTTTCTTTTATTTAAAAAATATTTTTAAAATTGATTGCAAAGAAATTTGAAATTACCACAAAAAATATTACACTGAGTTCACTCTTTTAATTAAAAAAATTTATTTAAATATATAAATTCTGAAACGAGTGAACAAATATAGTTAGAATAGTTCAAATAGATGAGTGCATATGGCAAACATATATGTATATATTTTTTTAAAAATAATTTCTAAAACTCACTTATATTTAACTTAATTTATTAATTCTTAAATTTGGAAAAACTAAAAGTGCATTTTACAAAATACATTAGTTGAGCATCTAGTAGTCTCGACACACCAAGCCATACACACCAAAGCACAAAAAGGTTAATTATCTAGTTTGATTTATGGTCGGAAAGCGATCGAATTGCATTGCACGTGTGCGATTAATCACACTGGCATCAAGTTTACAATTGAAGAACTAGCGTGAAGCAAGCGTACGTTACTTTTCTCCCCTCTTGGAATCTATGTTTACATCGAATACAAGAGTTACATTGACTTGCACTTAGGGCAAGTGGACGCTCACTATCTCTATTCGTCTTTGTTTAGCTCAAAATCACTATCAAATATAAAATGTCATCAAATGAGAGAAGTTGAGAGCAAGCAGAAAAGCGATCAAAAGAAAACAGCAAATAAAGTTATTTTCTTCTTTTCTCTATCTCTCTCTCTCTCTCTCTCACCTCCCTTCCTTCTCAACCATTATATTCATCTTAAAGGGTGACGACGTTGGTGGTTTCTTGCGAGAAGCACTTATTTTTAGGGATGGTTGGTTCTCTACTTCTCTTGTCTGGGTGATAATCAAAATCAATTTTGCTAAATACTACTTGTGATTCTCAAGTCGTCAATTTTTCCCTCTGCTTGGGAACCAAGAAGAGATGTGCTTCAGTGGTTCCTGGTATGAGGTGCCAAATGTAATTACAAAACTCAACTTTAACTTTCTCCGTGTTATTAAAGTTTACTTTTAAATAAAAAAAGATAAATACGAATAAAAGTAAATGGAGAACATATAAGAAAAAATATTTAATTTGACGATCACTTTGACCACCGATTGTTGGGAGCCAGAACACTTCACTTCATAAACGACTGTAGCCGAATAATCGGTTTGATTAACACTCGCTCGGTGTAACATGTGCACGCACAGTGCTGCTCTAGTGGTCGTTACCCATTTCTGATTGGTTCAACTCAATTTGCTCAATTAGTTCACATCGTTGCTCAGCAAGTCTACGAGTTATCAGACCAGATGTCGTTGCTAGAGTGACGGTTGTTGGTGTAAAAGTGCCACCTTTCACCCTTTTCATTTCTTCTTATTCTTCACTGAGACACGTCTAATGGTTACAGTAATTAACACTTCAAAAAGACTCCTTTTCTACAAATATGTCAGATTGTTAGATGGCAAAAAAAGAAAATTTAATTTTGAGATTTAGTTGGCAAGCAAGAAAAGAAGCAGCCTTGGTGGCGAAGCTAATCGAATTATTTGCATGGCAGAAGTGGCAAAAGCCGCAGCGAGTGTCGTGTCTCGATGTCTGCAAGAATCACAACCACCTCGTTTCCACACTCAGATTGTCGCCAGTGAGTCTATCTGCACAGCGATGAAGGGGGGGGGGTTAACTGCCATCCGACACATCATTTCATTCCATCACCAAACCTACCAATTCAAATTCAATTCGAGCTGTTCATACTTCTCGCTATTGACAGCTGCCAGCCAGCAGCAAGAATATGAGAGAAAGAGATTCTCTAAGTGTAATTTCGATCAGTACAAATATATAGATCCATTGAAAAAAACATCATCTTTGTGAGTCTCTGAAACAAATCAAAAATTCATCACAACATTGCAGCAGAGAAGTGTGTAGCCAGGAGCAACAACAACTTGAGTAACGAGTCCAAAATAAACTAAAAGAGAGAGAGAGAGAGAGAGAGAGAGAGAGAGAGAGAGAGAGAGAGAGAAAGAGAAAGAGAAAGAGAAAGAGAAAGAGCCCCTAGCATCAAAATGTTTCTGATTAATTATAGTTGTAATATTGAACTCAATAGACTCCTACTATGACTAGTACCAATAAATGACTAGAACATTGACATTATT
>WURS02035827.1:0-11439 GCA_011762765.2 Rhinocypha anisoptera
GAATAGAGAACTTTAAGACCTCAAATGAGTGGTTAGAGAAATTTAGAATATGGCATAAAATCATGTTCAAGATTATGCAGGAGAAGGAAGGGGGGGCACATGGAAAAGGAAGTGGATACAATCTTGTATTACTTTTACTCTTGATAATGACCTGGAAAGGTTGAAACCGGTTGAGGTGTGCAAAACATTTCTGTAGTGTTTTATATCGATAATGTTGAGATTCCACAAAATAACCTCGCCGACAATTGAATGTATGTGGATAACTGAATCCTAATATGCAACTATAGATTTGTGATATAATCTTACTGATTCTTTTACATTAGTTACCATTTTCAACGGTGTCCGTTATGAAAAGAATCCCTCTCTTTCTTTCAATTCTTGAAATTTTTTAATGGTGAGCAGTGATTTTTAACCCTGGTACTGAGAAAGTTTGTCTATTTGCTATGCTCGCAAGCTGATAGGTCCTCTCTCTTGATGATATAGTGAGGAGCTGTGATTAGATGAATTTTTTTCCGCTGGATCCAACCACATCTTTGTCATAATTTGAACACGTCATTACAAAGCTCTGAGCTGTAATTTTGAAATGAGAAGAGCGCATTATAGGGAATCGCAGGTAATTTAAAAGTTACACAAAGGTGGATGAGCCTATGGGAGCCGTTCATTAAAAGGAACGTTGGACGTCGTACAGTGGAGGTCCCAAAGGATTCCTGAAGAGACCTAGTGAAAGAGGATCTGGGGAACTAAGTTAAAGGGATTTTATGAGAATGAATTTCGGAAGGAGGAAACCAAATGATATGAATGTTAATACCAAAGATGCAATAGCATATGTGGGTTGAGACGAGTGTTGAGAAGGGAAAATGAGTTAATAAAATGTGTGAATGTGAAACGGTAATTTTGGATTCCATTACATTGATATTATTAAAATTTGAAACCCAAATCGGTTTAGGATTTATGTGGTGAACTATCTTTTCACGAATCAAGACAGTAGTAAATGTTTCATCCGTTATGCAGTCGATGCCTGAGAGATTTGTAAACAACCTCCAGGGACAATAACTGGCTGTTGAGTGGGATGTTAATACTTTATTAAGATAAGGCTTAATGCAACTCACGGTATTATTCAACTCTTCCCACCTTTATTTTAAGGCCACCCTATATTAATATTTTATTATTATTTTATTATTATTATTTATTTCAATCGCCCACAAACAGCACTAATAGGCCAATTATAACGGGCACTATAACATTTTTTGATAACAAAGACGAAACACACACATCCATGCCCTAGGTGGAGATTGAAAAATCCACCTAGTCGGGATTCGAACCCACGACCTCCAGGTTGGCAGACGAGGACGTTACCCCGCCGCCACCGAGGCTGGCGGATTTCTGTAACATAATCAAAGAAATTAGCTGATGGCGTAATTAACCCAAAAAACTTCCAAAATATTTTCAAAACTCTTGAGATAATGATGGATCATAATTTACATAGTTTTAATTTACTGCTACTCGACAGGATTGGTGACAATAGGTTATATAGTAAAATAAGTATAAGCATACGCATAGTAATTATACAGTTAATTAACTTTCAATAAAAATCGAACTAAACTGCATGTTTAATAATTAACATGAGATCCATGGTTGTCTTGATTATATTAATATAAAGATGGACATCTCTCAAATATTGTTATACATAATGAGATTTGTGATTATTATATAATTAATTTCCACGAGGAATGTGAAAAAGTGTAACATCCCTACAAAATAACCTTCTGAAAACCTGTGGTGGGTGGAGGATTCAATACGAGTCGTACATAAATAGTCAGATGACCGTGTTCACATACGAACCGTCTATAGATGAGGGTCCTTGAGTAAATGAGGGAGAAAAACGCCTAAATTTCAAAGGAGGGAGATTAAAAAAAATAATTTCCATCATTTCCGGGAGATTTGGCAACCCTAATTCGAAAAGGCGGTAACTCCCACTCACCCCCCTCCCACCCGTCCACGTGAATGGATGAATGGATGAGAATCCGGACGCGGGTGGAAAAGCCGTGATAGAGAGTGGGACCGTCGCCGTCCACCCGACGTGACGTCACGTCTCTCGCGTCGGAAGCCAATCACGGGGGCGGGACGAGTAAGGAGCGATAATGAGCCAAATACACGAATGTATGTATCCGTCCGCGGGGGCATTGCATAATTTTCACGCCTCACCAACCACGGGGACTTTATTATTGAGTTGGGAACGTTTCTCAGCCTGGGGGGGCGGAGGGGGTGGGGGTGACATGTGACTGTCTCGGAATTGCAGCACATAGTTTCCACTGTGAGAGAGAGTTTGGGGTTGGGGAGAGCGGACCCTTTAAAAACCAGTAAACCACCAGGCATTAAAACAGGAAGAAATTATACAAGAATATAGGGGATATGAGGTGGAGACTTGTTATATCAACGAAGAAAGCATTTAAAAGGAGAGGAGAGGCTATCAGTACTTTGAGTAAGGCCGTAAAGGAAAATATCATTGAGAGCGAAGTCAAGGAAGAAATGAGAAAGAGAGATCGGAGCCCTGACTTGTATGAATGAACAATAAGACGACGGTGGAGAAAATAAAAAGGAAGAAACGGAAAAGACGGGGGAGAATTAGAAGTTGTCGGCAGATGTACAGAGGAAACAGAAAAGGAGAAGAAGAGTTATGTTAAGAGGTGATGGGATGTATGGGATAATAAGAAAACTAAGGAAAGGTCAACTACGAATTCGTGGTAGTTCATTGGGACTACCACTAACTGTAATTGGTAGCACTTGGCTGCTGAGCGAGGGACCCGGTTAAAAGTCCCGGTAACGTGTCTGGGTAACCCTAATCTGAATGATATTCTGGGCACACCAGATCTTTCTGGCAAGCCTCAAGCAGCACTGGGAAAGGAATGGGTTCATTTATTATAGTTTACTAATTTCCTCAAGTCGTTGGGCTAAGACTACTAAGTGAGCTCTACCTTCATTTATTAAGCTGAGGTTAGGTTTCAATACTGGTATTTTTTATGGTACCCGACCTTAAGGTTGAATACCGTGGTTTAAAGAGGGTTGGGGTAAGAGTAGTGAGCACTTCTATTGCCATAAACGAGATCAGAAAGTGCAAGGGGCTAAAATCTGATTATTTTTACTTCTAACGGTATATAATGAACAGGGTTTCCAGAAACTACACGTTTTGGAGACCTTTCGATAAAACGTAATTAGTTGTTGAAGGCGTCCATCAAATACCCATAAGCAACTGGTATGGATGAAACAACCAGACACGCCACTCATCCCTCATCTCTTATCACCTGGTTTCCCTGTCGGTGGTTTCGGTGTGGTCCGTGTTTACGCTTGTGGTTACACGAGAAGGCGGAAAGGAAGGTGCCTCCAGCCGCGTCGCCCATCCACCTCTTCACTCGCCCCTTCCCTCGTCAGTCAACCCCCGCCCCGAGAACCTACGCCGACTCCATCTCTCTGGGTTAATTATGTGATCGGCACCTCTCCGTCAAAATTCTTTTAGTCCTTTTCGCCAATAACTTGTAACGTGGATCGGAACTTGAAGTTTTCACCTGTTTGTTTGAAATGGAGTAACATGTGTAAGGTAACAGCTTCGCCTTAAATTAAAATTTGTAAGACTAAATAATAAATTGGCATTTTTCCTAACCTTTTCGCTCCACATAATGTAAATGGAAATTTGTCTTCCATTAAAAAATTGATCACACAGGAAATATTTCATTAAAAAATCATTCAAAGGGCCAACAGAGAATAGGACGAATCTTAAAGGTGAATTTTAAAGAATAAGACTAACTTAGCTCAAAATGAGGTGTTAAGAAAAGCAGCGGAATATATTTATCATATTTTTTGTCATGTTTATGCTTTTAAACAGGCTTTCGTGTTCCGGAGAAAAATACTATAATTTAATGTCGTAAACTAATTTCATCGACCCATGCAACACGCGTTAATTCTCGAGTTCTTTGTCAGTTAAAGTTAGGGTAAAGGGGGTTTAAGGACTCTGTTATCACAAAGGTACACAAGGAGAATAACACCGATAAATATAAGTAAATAATTTCTTTGAAACCTCAGTACCATTCACTCGAAGGACTCGTGGAGATTTGAAACTTTATAGATAAGAAAAGTATATATAACCAAGACTCATTATTTTTCATTTTATTCTGGAGGGCAGATATTAGATTCAAAATTTGGAAATGAACGAGGTACACATGCACTAGTCATGCTTTGAAAATCATTTCCGTATCCTTATTAAAATTACATCTTTTCGTATTATATCTCAATCGCTTTTTCTTTCCGTTTGCATGAAAAAAACGAACAAGAAGTTTGTAGATATGTACTGCTTCATCGGTGTCTAACCGTTAATCAACCTAATAAACTCATTTGCAATGGTCATCAAGTCTTTCTCACAATCCTCCGCCACCTATTAAAGGGACTCTCTGCAGTCACGTAAATTCCTCGTATGCTAACTCCTCAGTCCCCCCCTCATAGCCCCTCCATCCGTTGTATTTGACTCTGAAGAGGGGAAGTAAAAAAGGTTGGGAAATAAAATGCTATTGACTAAATATATCAATGGCTTCACAGAAGCCAAGTTTGAATAGATAAGTTTATGGCAATTTGATTTTATAAGGCATTCGCAGCTTTGTATTTGAGCTGAAGATTTTAGTTGCGTACGAAACCATATCCAGTTCATTTTATCTTCACTTCCAATTCCAATTTCCAACAAAAGTGAATTATAATTCAACAATAATTTCCTATCTTTTTTATAACAAAATTGGACATCAGCAGGTTTATTACAATGCAAGGAGGTTAACGTGCAGTGAAAAGGTGTTCTGAATTTACTCCTAAGAATTTTTTTTTCTGAGAAATGCTTTGGGGCTTAGGCATTTATTGCTCATTATGTCCAACACGCACAAGTTTTTATTGCTGCAAAAACAAAACTTGTTGCTGAGGGCATAAATGTTTCACTTGCAGAAGAGAAGAAGAGTAGAAATCACATTGGCTAGTAAAATTTTAATCTGATTTTTTTACGGTAAATTTTACCTAGGTTCTCATTTTTTACCAAAGAACTGACTTCGGCATACTGAGGTGTTTCCCACAAGAAGATCACGAATGCTGTTGTTTTGTGTGTTTAGACCTCTCAAACTAAAATCAAAACATCGTAGCAACACTAAACGTATATATCACAGTCATTCTTGTCGGGTGTGTAATAAATTATAATAGCAATTATTAATAGGCATGTATCTAATTAATAACGTCTATACACTCTTTATCTTGGAGATTCTAGATAAGGTTATTGGGAAAAAAACTTTGAGGAAACTTTTTACAGAAATAATAGTTGTTAAGTACATAATTTTCAATTTCAAGAGCAATATCCGACATTTTCCAGATGTTCCTAGATTAAACCAGATATTAGGTATTCATTATACTATTCGATATGCTCAATTGAAAAAGGGGAAATCATCGAGGACGAAATCATGAAATATCAAGCATTTAAGGTCATAAAATCCTTATCACACATTCACTTCATTCACACACTTGCATGCGTAGATAAATCTTCGCAGTCATCGACGTTCTACATTCATAGCCAAGAAACTCGTGACAGTATTATCCCGTGATGATAAGAGTCCGTAACTCTGACTACCGTCGATAATGAAAATTTTGCTTCGAGGAGATAAAGAAAGGAAAGCGAAGAGCCTCCTCCAAGCTGAAAATCAGTGTTTGATCCATAATCGAAAAACCGTATTGATGGTGGCGTGTGAAGAACAACGACATTGGAAATTTTACGAGATAATGTTTATCTACCAACGAGAGACTCGACAAGTGGTGTGGGAAGACATGAAAAACCCAGAGCGTGTGGTCTTATATGTATTCCTCAAAGCCAGTCAACTACTAAGACTCACAAAAATTCCCCCATAAACGTACATAGATTGATTACAAAAATGTCGAGGAATACAATGCTAAGAACATTTCGCCGTTTTCTTGGCTTGAATTGCATCTCTGGTGATCCTCCTACGAATTTTCAACCTCCTCAGGTAATTACTTTATTATTAAACTGACAAAAGTTTTTTTTTATTGGCGTGACTCATCTTCGAAAACAGTGGATTCACTTTATCATACCTGTGCATGCGTACTGGTTTTACCAGAACTCATTCCTTGAGAAATTACCTTTATATAAACTGAGTTCCAAGAAGACGATTTGAGGATAAGAATCTTTCCATACACCACTAACGCCGGATACTCCCCAACGAATTATGCTGTAGAGACGAGACAAATAAATCGTTTGTTTCATGATATCGCATTTCAGACGTGATAAAACATGGGAGGGATATCTCAGTGTAAATCTATTTACATTTGTAGTAATTGATTCATGGAAAATAATGGAACCAAACAAAAATTTTCCTGAGACGCAAATTAAACCACGGACCTTTAATTTTCAGGGCGGCTGTTCTACAACTGAGCTAGCAAGGTTTTAAACATATACCTTCTACTCTTTTCCGGGATTGTTCGCTCAGAGATATCGTTCGGGCTTTATATCTCCCACCAACATAAAAGATTAGGCGCAAGCAATGGAGTAGAACTAGAAAAGAGTTGAACGAAGAAGAGCTGAAGACGAAGAATCGGAAAGAAGAACAGTGCTTTAGAAAAGTAAATGCACCCGGAATTCATTGGAAGAGTAGCCACCCGCCAAGAGGAAGATCCGTGATGCATTTCCCGCTGGGGGAATATTTTTTTCTTCTTGGATACGAATTATTACAATATTCCTCATGATATGGCACATATGCCCGTCTTTTTTGTTTTCTTATACGCTTACTTATCTTTTATTATTGTGTAAGCCTTTTCACCAGTTGTTGCATGAATGAATACGTACATGCATGATGGCACACTTCCTCCATCCAGCTTCTCCAGTTAAACTTTCCACTTGACAGGCAAGGACTAGAAGCAGAACCTTCGACGTTTCCTCTGCATTTCAAAGTTTCTGAATTTGGGTGTCTGGATTGCTGAATTTCGAAATATGGAGTAAAAGTGCCCGGGAAATGGTGTCAATGAATCAGTGAGTGAATTGGCAGCCACAAGCATAGAAGTGAGATTTGATATGTATTTAAATATCTATTCATATACATTGGAACCACCATTCGGTGAAAATATATGACAAATTATAGGAAATTGAGAGAGGGAAAGAAACATAAAATGACGAACATAAGTGGTGAAGAAGATGGAGGGCGTTTCCCATGAGAATAAAATCCTGGATCCGAGAATCGAACCAAGGATATTCTGGCATATTCTTTCAGAACAGGTGTTTCGTATTTTATGTTATCATGATTCTGACTAAACCAACCTACCTTTATTGAGTTCGTGGACCTGGAAAAAGGTTTTGACAACGTGGACTGGAAAATCATACTACGAATCTTAAAGGATGTTGGAATAGATTATAATGGCAGGGTATTAATGCATGGATGTAGGCAAAAAATAATGCTTGCTCTTAGAGACAGCAGACAGCAGTGATAATATACTATGTAAGGCAGAGAAGAAGCAAGAATATGAAAGGAATAAGATTGGAATGCTCACTGTTGCCGCTGACTCTCAATGTCAAATCGAGAACGCAATTAATAAGATCAAATACATGGTAAAAGGAGTTGTAAGGATACATGGAGAAGTGACTGACATGCTGTAATTTACATATAACTTTAACACATATAACACACTGGCAGAGAAGGAAGTAGATTTAATAAAGGCCTTGGCCTTTGTGAAGGAGAATGTGAAAATGCAATTTAAGGATAAATAGGAATAACACAAAAGTAATGGTCTTCAGCCCGAATAAAAGAAACAGTCGTCAAATCATAAGAGGGAATGTAGTACTTGTGAAGGTGTAAGAATTCTCTCACCTAGAAAACAAGATCATTAATGATGGAAGAAGAAAGAAGGAAAAATAAACAGAATACCCCAGCCAAACAAGGTCTTCTTTTTCAAGGAACAATTGCTTAGTGCAAATAATATTATCCTGTAAATGTCCGGTAATTATCCTGTAAGGAGGATAATCACTAGGATATGCATATAGAGAACACTATTATACTGAAGTGAGTTATAGACCATTTCACCATAAGGAAAAAGATGGAAGCAATGACAATGTGGTGTCACATATGACTGCAAAAAATCAAATTGATAAACCGAGATACTGAGAAATGAGGAAGCACTTCGAAGAGCCGGTGAAAAGATAGGCTTATGAGCCACACATACTAGAAGACGAAGGGAAACTAATAGGACATATTGACACATGACAGTTTTGAGAAAACTGTATTGAAATAGGTTAAATATATTGTGTATATTTGAGGCCGATTACTTCAATGAAGAGGTTAAAGACATATTGCAACCCTGTTATACTACTGTAGGTCAGATCACTCAGGTAAAATCAGGGAAATAGATTGCAGAAGGGATAGATATAAAATATAATTTCTCCCTCGTACGATTAGAGGTCAAAATAAGCATGGTTCTAGGGTTAGTTAGTAAAGATAGAGTATATACTTGTTTAGTTATTTTGCAGGTAGGTTATTTATACGTATTTTGACATTGTTCCTGCATGATGCGAATGATTTTTTGCAATGAAATCTTTGCATGCAAGTAGTTTCCTTCTTTGTGAATAATTTCTAACATTTTCAAGTGGGAGTGCATGTATGGTGGTCGCTCACTCCCTGCCACACGCCCTTAGGGCGGCTTGCAGTAGTTCAAACTTAGGATGGTCAATATAGGATGTTGAGCACAGTCCCGACCGGTTGCGCTTTCATTTATTTGTCAACCAAATGGGAAGAACCAATAATTAAGTACTCCATCGAGCTATCAAAAGAAAATATTATGATCAGACTATACTTAAGAGTGATGGTAATGGGATATATATTGAGGCATTAAAGTCTGTGAAAATGAATTGGAAATGATCTTAAGAGGAAAGTCATCTAGAGAAAGGCCATGGATGGTGAATGAAACACAGAATAACGGAGAACATTATGATTTAGTAATAATAAAACTATGAAGAGGTTGGCATAGGATAGTTTGGAGTGCTACAACAAAACAATATTTTGATTGATAACCTATGAGCATGGTTCTCCAGTCTAGTTGTCAAAAAATTTCTCCAGGTCCACGAACATTGGTTGGTTATTATCATCCTCATTATATCGGAATGTCTTTGTCTTCGCATCAGCTTAAATCTGTCGAGCGGAGACGGGAGGCAATCCCAATAGTTGTAATAGTCAGACGCAAGAAGTTCCAGGAAAGGAACATTGAAACCGTCTTCAGCGCCATGGCCTCGTTGCCATGGCCTCACGGATGCAACGCAGAGAACCTTTCGCAAGACATGCCGGCGAAATCCCTTCCCAAGCCGGCAGCGAATACTCACTGCCGCGGAGAAAAAAAATGTCAAGCTGAAAGCATCACTCACTACAACAAGAATGTGAACGCGTTGAGAGCAGAAGATTCATTGAGCCTGCTTCAGAGTCGGTATTGGGAGACAGAGGACTAATGATATTCGCTCCATCGGTTAAAATATCGGTTCCATTCTATAAAAAAAATTAGTCTAATATTTTATTTAAGAAATACGAAACAAAATTAAAATAAGAAAATAATTACACTTAGAGGTCGTGATTGTCCACTGAAATAGTACTTGGCCACTGGAAGGGGGACCCAGTGACGCATCGGGGCACACCTCAATATATACCCAAGCTGAGTGGTTTTCTGGGTACCATATTTTTATGAGAAAAACCACAGGCGGCACGGGGAAAGGACCTGATCCCTTTGCCCTGCATAAATTTTCACGCGCTTAATACTACGTGACATCTAACCTCACCTATCAAATCGAACTTACAGTTGAAAACTGGTTTACGTACGTTACGGTGTTTTTTGTGAATAACTTCTGTTGGATTTCCAAACACAATTTGTAACTAAATTCCTTAATAAAGGATATATACTTTTATTCTACTGAAGCAGTGTTCACTTGCGATAACATAGGTGAAGGTCCATTTTCTTCTCCTTTAAGGACTGCGTCTGTTGGAAACCATTCCTTACACAGCTCATAACTCGGCGCTCAAATCCTGGATTTCTCTGTCCGTATAATTTTTGGTTCTTTCACTACGTACATGGGATTTTTAAAGTTTTATGTTATTATACCTCATGGGTTTCCTTTCTATGAAGAATCCTACTGTCGTTGCAGTTAAAATGGTACCCTAAAATTCCTTCGCGAGCATGTTAACCAGTGTGGGTTGGAGAAGTTATATTTGTTCTTTATTGTATTTCCTAATTCCACACTTTAAACGAAAGCAATTCCACGTAGATTGCATCTTGTATTTGGTTACAGAAGACGTGCTGCATGGATAATTTCGACTGTGGATCGCATACGAAATGAATAATAATTGTTTCCTATTAAAACCTCCTAAGTACTTTCTCCTGATCAAAATCCTTTGTCCATAAGCCAAATTTTCCTTTGTATTTTCCCAGAAAACTTTTATCATTCTTTTTTAGCAGAAGCTTTTTCTATAACTAAAAATTTGAGGACTGTTCAATAAAGAGTTATACATTCGCATAACTTATATTGGAGAAAAAATAATTTTACGTTATGTAGTTAGCTTAATGTGTAATGTACATATAATATGTGTTGGAACAAGTCTCATTGATTTGAGTCCAGTATTACGTCAGTGGTAACCATTTCAAGTTGAAACATGCTCCGTTCACTACAACGGAGAATTGTATGTTACTACAATTCTTGATATTACTATTTAATTTTTTTTCAACCAAAATAAATCATCAAACGATGAAATTGTAAACCTGCAGGAGGTTTATGAGTCTGTTCTTCCCTGCAACACAGATAGAAGTTGATTTAAAATGTTTAAAGAGACAAATATTAAATGTGTTGGCCGGACAAGTGTTATAAAACTTTGGCGCAAATTAAATTTAATTTAACTCCTTTGAATTACGGAAGAAATTGATTACTTCTTTGTTAATTACACATATTGACTACTGTTCCCTAGTCGTGTAAGATTTGACCGGGGAATTGGTGCAAAAGGGTCAAAGTTTACTCAACGCGGGTGTACGGTATATATTCAGTGTAGCAATGTATGAACACATTACGCCGTACTACTCACAGCTTAAGTCGCTGATACTTAGTTATAGAAGAAAACTACAAATTCTCTACTAAGTAACACTAAAACATGTCTCCCATCCCCTCTTGCACCCACCAATCCCTCTCAACTACACACTCAACGCCCTTTCCCCAACCCTCGCCCCCACCACTCCCTCCCAACCCTACTTGATCTTGTATATACAAGTGAAACTAACTCTGTACCTTCAGCTGATGATGACACAACGTGTCGAAGCCTAGGTCGTCGCAATAACAATTATTTGTGGAGTTCACCAAGTTATTTTCATTTCCGTAATGGATAACTTCCACCATAT
>WURS02035836.1:0-11439 GCA_011762765.2 Rhinocypha anisoptera
AAATGATCTACGTTGTAGACGCATCCTAATAACTGTTCGCCTAAACCCCCCAAATTTGTACCGGATTGCGTTTGCGTAAGGGCAATTTTCGTCACGAACTATTCAATATTCTTCCAATCGCTCCGAGTAATTCATGAGCCATCAAAATATTATTTTCACAACTTTCGGGAATACTTCAGGGTGATTGCAGACGGGACGACACCGGATAACTTCTTTTTTCTTCAAATTAGAAATTGGCCACGCTGTGCACCTGGCACGATTCCTCGACGGACCCCTTGAACCACTGGGTAAATTCGACTCGAGATTCAATTCGATTACGGATAAAATCATCGATTCCCTCGTCTCAAGTGGAAACGGTAAAACAGTCGCTTCGAGGGAGAGAGATGGAAAATAAACTCTTCGCGTCGGCCTTCCTCCTCTCCTGCGTCGAGAGATACTCTCCCACGTTTATGATTTCCGACCGCGTCGTCGTCCTCCGCTTCGATAAAGGGCTCGAGTGGGCCTCCGGGGGGAGGGTGGGTGAGGTGGGTGTGGGCAGGGGGAGGGGGAGACTCCTTCGAGAAGGCAGAATTGAATCCGGATGCTCTGTATCTTCGGCCTCGTAACACTACGTACACATTGGCGATAGAGTTGAAGAGGGCACCCCGCGTCGCCTCTCCTGTAACGTACGACTTTTCGGCTGTGACCCGAGGGAAGATGAAGTGGAGTGGGGAGAGGGCAGGAGGAGGGGATGCTGGAGAGAGAGAGAGGGAGAGAGGTCGTCGGATGCTGTGGGTGAGGAGAGTGGTGAAGTGGCGAAGAGAGAGAGAGGAGAGAGAGCGAGAGGAGACGAAGCACAGATGAGTGAGGTGGCGGAGGAGGAGGTGCGGAGGGCGGAAAGGGCCGGAAAGGGTGAAAAGGGGAGGGGGGATATACACCAAACCTTCCCGGGAACAAGGGTATCGATCCTAAGCTCTAATAACAAACCGAGTGGGTGGGGGAAGGGACGAGGAGACGGGATGCTGGGAGGTGGGACAAGGGAGACTGTGGGAGGAGAGAGGGAGGGAGGGGTAGTTAGGGTACAGCCATAAGGGTGGGTGACGGAGGGAATGGCAAAGGGGGCGCGGGGTGCGGGAGGGAAACTCACGGGGCGTAGGAGGCAAAGAGGGTGGGGAGGTGATACGAGTCTGAGAAGTGATGAGGTTCCCGGAGTGATGGAATGCGAAAGTGTCAGACAAAGGGGGAGAACAATGGAGGGGGAGGGAAGTGAGTTTCGGAGAATACTCGTCGGAATTCGTCGAAGGTACCTCTATCCGTTTGGAGGGAGGTTAGTGAGGAGGGAGGAGGGCGGGGATGAAGAGGAGGAGGAGGCGGAACGCGAGAAGTGAGAGAGCGGACCCACTTGCTGTAAATGGGAGGGAAAGGATGGTGCAGATGGTGATTTCCCATCCCCATTCTCCTTTATTTTGGGATGGAGGGAGATGGGTGAGAGAAGGACGTGCGGCGGGATACGAGAGGGAACCCCTCCATCCGTGATGAAAATCAAACTGACGGAAGAGTTGGGGCGGGGGAGGAGGCAGGAAAAATACTTTCTCCGTTCTTTTACAAGACTCCTTGAAAAGGGGGAGAGAGAGAGAGTGAAATTATTCGAAAAAGTCAAACGCGGTTCGAGCGGAGGGTCCTCATTTTCATTTCTTTGATATATATATTTTTTCACTGGAGAGGATGCCATTTTTTACTACTCTAACGAAAGAATAGATTCCAATAGAGTATTAATAAAGATAATACGTACGTCCAATTAGTAGGTAATTTAAGAGTAATGTAAGAGTAATGTTTCTACATATTAGACGAAAAATTAAGCAAGTTACGTCATTAAAAAATTATACAAAAAGTTATACGTCGATAAATAAGATATTGTCGACAGTTATTTTTTGTTAACTCTATTTTGGCATCGGTATTTTTTTAATTTAAATAGAAGATTCTTTAAGTGTCACATGTAAATTTTTATTATCTTCGTTGCTGGAAGAGAAGTAATACGTTCGTGCTGGAGAGGATAAGACTGCAGAGAAATTCCTATTACCTTAAGAATTCCTAAGATGGGGTTAACGTCATTAGCCTCTTCTTGCCGAGAGAGCACCAAACTTCTGGTCCCCTCAAAAGTAGGCAAATGGGACGTGCATTAGTCTTTCTACGAAGATCTTTCTTCCAAATTATTCTTTTCCTTCCCATATTATGTTCTCTGAAACTTCTCAGAACATGCTTAACAAAAATTTCCATTCTGAAAGCATCCACAGAGAACTTTTGAAGGATTCTCCAACTCATGTCAGCACGAGCGAGTTGAAGGATTCTCCAACTCATGTCAGAATGTTTCGTAGCCTGTTTATAAAACTGATATTTTTAACAGTTAAATAATTTTTTGTTTACTTTATTAAGGTAAGCACAATATAATTAAACAATGTATTTTTCCGGTACTTATTGCCTAGGTTGATTATAATGGTGACTGTAATTCATATTATTTAGCTCCAGACACGATATACGGATATTAGTTAAATCTATTCATTCGAGGTTCTAAAATGATTTACTATGATTTTAAAGTACAGTTTTTTTACACAATAACCAGGAATATATTTTCTAATAATACTTGGAAATGAAATATATGGGCTGCAATAGGTAAAACATTATACTTTGGCGCAAATAGTTTAATTGTTACATATGTGGAAGATATTTCCGACCAATCATAGTAGTAGACTCCATGTGTCCCGTTTATGAAAATCTACATCTACGTATGTCATGTCCTCTGACCTGTCACGTAGAGTGAAGGAGGTGCGGTATATCATTCAGTAAATTTATTGAAAAATAAGGAAGTACGAATTATTAGTCTGATGCCGCGTAAAAAATTGTAATAACCGTAACATAATCTTCCTACGAATATTATCTAAGCGTCTAATTTATTCAAGATATAGGTATTGCATACAATAAAATCATAATTTTACCATAATATTTAAGATTTATATACGAGGCGTGTTTTTTAAGTAAGTACTGTTTTCACTTAAAAAAGAAAAGAGTAGATTGTTCTTAATAATTTTGTTTTTACTTGAAAACCTGTACCTTAGCCTATATTTATACATTTGTCCCACTAATACTGAGGAACTTATCATATGGTACAGCCCATTCTCATATAAGTCTGCTGCCTAATTTGACAACCACTGCAACAAGATCCTTTCAATAATTTAAGGGTTCGGTCAGATTTTAATAGAGAAAAATCTTCTTGCAACTTGAGGAAACTCATCAAATAAAGAAGAAATCATAAAGCGTCTGTGTTCTCTTTCATTTCACTTCGTCAACTTTCCGCACACCTAATCTCTTCATTAATGACAGGATGCAGCCCACTTCGTTCCTCATCGTCAACATTCTTTAAATAGGCTTAAAAGCTTTAAACCTATTTCCGTGCCAATATATCGCTCATAATGTTTTCTCTGTTCATGCCACAAATGTTAAAGAAATTGTTACCGAACGCTTAAATTATCAAAAGGGCCGTGTTGCAGTGGTTGTCAAATCAGGCGGCAACTTCAATGAGGATGGGATTCAAAAGCCGGTTGTACGATATGATAAGTACCTCAATATTTAGTGGAAACTGTGTAGAAATATAGACTAAGGTTCAGGTTTTCATGTAAAAATAAAATTGTTAAGAGCAGTCTACGCTTTCCTTTTTCATGTGAAAACGGTACTTACTTAAAAAATACGCTTCGTATTTAGAAATATATTAGGGTAACATTGTGTATGCGAGGTAATACCCGAAATATAGAGACTTTATAAGTCCTAAGTAATAAGAAATACGTCTCTAAAAAGAAGGGCAAGCTCCTCTGATTGACCTCTGAATGCGAATCCCAGCCACGTGCCTCGATGATTTTAGACAGATTTCCCTTTTTAAATAATTTCCTGGAAGATAAATTATGATTCTTGAACTTCCTCTTATTTCTTAATTCTCTCTCCGACGTAACCATGAGACGTCTCACATCTGGAATCTAATCACAACACAAAATAACTACCTAAATCGAAGTATTAAGGATTAATAGGAAGGAACAAGGAAGTAATACGTGAAAAAGGTCGTATGGAGCATGGCACTCTTTGAGTCAGACACATGGACCATTGGAAAAATGGATCAGAAAGGAATAGAAGCCTTCGAGACATGGTGCTGGAGAAGGATGCTGAAGATCAAGTGTATGGATAGATAAAATAGAAGGGAAGACCCCGCGGGGAAGGCCGAGGGACAAACATATAGGTAACATTACAGGAAACGTAAGAAAGAACTACGAATGGATAAGAGAGCTAGCACTAGATAGGAAAGGATGGACGGCTGCAGTCAACCAATCTTTGGATTGAAGCACTAATAATTATTATGAAGAGGAAGACATCATAGGGTGGGCTATGTTTTCCCCACGTGGAATTTACCAAAATCCTAGGCTTTGTAATATCACCTTGGTGAAATATTTCCATAAATACACAAATGATAACATCATTCTCCTCTGACCACATTGTCAATCCGTCCTTATCAATCAACAAATGTTTAATTAATCTTAACAAATGTCTTAATGTCTTAATCTTAACAATGTTTAACAAATCTTTTTTTAATTAAGGCCTCCGGAAGACTAAATTAAGCAGTAGCATAAGTCAAGTTGCCGTCAAGTGTCGGTGTTGTGGCAGTCATGGATTTAGATGGGCCCTCGTCCTCAGGGATTTTCGTGACCAGGAGTCAAGCGGGCTAGAATCATAATATGCGTGATGGTCCGAGCAAAAGCGTTGCTTGGCGAAAAAAACGTAGGAATCCATCGGACGAATTTTAATGCTAACCCATTAAAGCTTTCGTGACTCGAAGTCCCTAGGGGGAGATGGTGAATTTAAAGGAACACATTTCCACTTTTCCCTCGTGATAACGACCTAACGTTTCTAAATAATGTCTTATCTTTCTATTATATTTAAGGGGAATGTTATTTATTCACAGAAGGAAACTCCTTGTAGCGGTTCCGACGCTACCGAAAAACCCTTTCTGATGACTGAGGAATTCTCGCTCTGCGGCAAAATGAATCACAATATGATGCATATAGCGGTCTAATTAAGATTATTTACAACTTTTCTTCAGAGTTATACTCGATAAGACAAAAATACAAATTTTGATTTTTTTTACCTGGAAAGAATGAAAATAACATAATTGAAAATTTTATTAAGAGTATTTGTATTTTTCCATTATATTGTAGGTATTTCTCAAAACATAAACTTATTGAAAATTTGACGCACCTTAAATATCAACCATAAGTGCAGCAGTTTCTTGAAAGTTTAAGTAATATATTTTTTTAATTCCTAATAAAGTCAACATTGCATAAGGCCTTTTCATGTCCCTTTAGATCATATGTTTGAGGACCTTGCACCACGTAAAAACATAGCTAGATAAATGAAATAGATGGCTACTCGACCCTATGAAACAGAAATCAGCTATAAAATACCCACCCACTAAAATTATGCTCACACATAACTATAAAATGATATAAATACATGGAAATTGGTCATTATCATCCTTGAAAGTTTTAGGAATTTTAGACTGTTACACATCACCATCTAAGTCACGGTCCGCGTCCCACACTACTTTTCTCTCGCGGGGAATATTCCACAAGGGGATATCCTGGTGCCTTAGAAAATTCGCTGAATACGTTCCTTCCGGTTTGTTAGGTCCGCTTGCCTCTGTACGCAACATTCGTATCCGTACAGTAGTGTAGGCACCCTCATAACCTTGCACAATATTATCTATGTCTATTTCCAAGAGTTTCTTTCTTAAATTTCTGGAAATAGTCCGGCATATTCTTTTTCAATATTTGTTTTTTTATATCGTTGCATATTAATCCTCTTCATAAGTCTTGCCACCCCGCGATAGTTAGATAGTTAAATCGTTAAAGTTTGTTACTTGTTATATCGCTTTATTGTCGATTATATATTTTTAGATCTCACCATACATGTTGGTGCCTATGAATGCCGTAACTTTGTTTTATTCAGTGACATATTGAAATTATATGTTTGGCTAATAACATGCAGCTTATGAACGGCGAGTTTTAACTTATTCTCACTGGAATATAGGTTAGTCGCCAGAAAATAATGGGGAACTAAGATTTTGGTCATCATTAATCTTTATTCCTCGTAATATTTTACTCTTCCATTTATGGATTAGGTCATCAATATAAATATTAAGCATTGTGGATGACATACCAATACCTTTCTTGGATTTATCAGGATCTCTTAAGTGTCGTTTGCAGGTATAGATTATAATTTTTTTGCAGTAGATATTTCTGACGACGTCCACTAAATGTATGCGATATCCTCTCTCCAACACGGTGTCCCAGTCTTTTCCTTTTTTTACTTTATCGAATGTTCAACAATCGCCGCGTGTTCCAAAATTGAAGTCAATTCTTTTTCAGATCAATCGTTTTGTTTGAAAAATAAATCAATTCAGGATCGACTTTTTCTGAATCCTGTTTTTTCTTCTAATTAAATCCCCTCTTGAATAACACGGAGCCTCTCTAATAAATATTTCTAATGTAATTCTTCTATATACGTATATGCCTCGTTTAATTTTTTCTCTGCAGTTGTCTGGATCACTCACTGACCGTTTTTTCTAAATGTAAGTATAATATTTGTCGTTTTACAAACTCTATGTGTGTTGATCAGCTCATATTCTACTAAAGTAACAACCTGGGCTTCGGCATAATACTTCCACACATGAGAAGATAAGAGTCTATGCCCATTGCTTTGCATTATTTCAAATGACTGAGGGCATCTTGCAATTCATATAAATCTTATTCGACCACGGTCGCTTCCTTCTCTATCATTTTAATGCGCTGTGGCTCCTCTTATGGGTCAAACTATATTTTCTTTAAATATTGTATTCATTTACTTTGTGGATTATATTCATTAGAGCGAAATATTTTTAAATATAATTCAAGCGTTTCATGAGTTTATGAGCTAATGATGTTTCAAAAAGACAAATCCTTGGTCTTGAATAAACTACTACTCAGAAAAACCAATTTATTTCTTTTCCCATTAGCTCCGATTATTTTTGTCAATCATTAAAAAACGGAGTCAGAAGGCTAAATAAAGTACTCACAGAAATGTATATATCAGATGTTTAAAACAACTTATTATAGTTTACTAGCAAAAAATTTTTAATTTTGAGATACTACGAAATAATTTAAAAGTCACGATTGCTCTCAATCCTTTCACTATTCTTCCACTTGATATCATAAAATTCTAGGCAATGCCCAACGAATATCTGATAATTATTAACTACTAAACTAGCAGTTAAATCACTCCTAAAATATCATCAAAATTGTTATTCACGAACATTATGAGCGGGTACGCACTGGAATTACATCTATCGCTTTCTGCGATGACTCCAAATTATAAAAACGCATAGTATGTTCCATTCTCCGTCTACTGATTTTTTCATCCAAAATTTAAAAACAACGATAAATATCGGACTCCTCCACTTACCTGAGAGAATGATAATAAATTCAAACTTTGACGGCGGAGAATATGAGGCTATATTAATCCCCGGACCTTACTTAAGCCCCTCCTTAAATAGCCCACCTTACGTCGAAGGCCGCTTAATCAATACTTCGTTGAAGAGAAAAAAGGAATTCCTTAATCCGACTGAATCGCCGACCCGTACGTGGGTTTTTCCAATAGTCTATTATAATCCTTTTAAGAAGTCGGATTTTATTCGGATTGATCCATCGGTGAAGGTTGAATTTCTTTAGTCTTACGAATATAATTTTCCTTTATCATTTAACAATTTTGCACACCATGAAGGTCTATCCACATACTTACTGGATAAATGCGCCGTATTGTGTCCCTGTCAAGGAAGAATATGGAATGTGTAATTCAGAAACTACATTAATTAAACAGAACTCGAGTAAACAAAATGAGATTAACTCGAAAAAAACGATACATGGCATTACTCTGCCCCGTGAATGCATGCAGCCCCGACACCATACAAGTGTGCTACGTTGCCTAGCTTCAAGGGGCTTCGTTTGTCCGTCACTAACATTTTCGTTTAATTTGTCCAATAATTTTCTTGTCCTCATATAGTATCGATCATCTAGTATCCTGATATTATAATGGATTATGATTTTATATATTGCAAAATTATAATACTAATATAATAATATTCAGGTTTTAGAGATCATTTTTTTAATGGGTTCACGGCTTTAGTTCAATTTTGTACTCCCAATAACCCCCTTGTCCTGTAGTATAGACACCCGTTTGAAAGAGTCATCTAGATACACGAAGCACAAGAAAAAAAGGATAAAATTTATCACTTTTAATAGAAAGAGTAATCAGTCTCTGTGAGAACCACTTAAGTAGTAATTCGTAAATATACACAGGAAGTCAAAACGTCACAGCAATTTCCATTCAATGAGGATAATTGGTTTGATTTGTTATCATACCGGTTACGAATGGTTTGCCTTTAGTGATGAATTATAATTTTAATTCCAATCGTTAAAATGTAAATATGACTCAAATCATGGTAATCTTTGATTATTCTGCATTTTATTGTGGATTAATTTAGAGCCCAAAAACTTCTCCCCGAACTACGCTCAGTTGGCACTGATGAAGGCCAAACTGTCCAACCAGTGGACGTTTACCCTTTACAATGCAACTTTTCTTATGGGTTTATTGTAACGGCATTGCTTTCCACGTCCCTTTAAAGCATGTGCAAATATGATTTTAATCCTATGAACAAATAAAAGAACGTTTCCATCTGTCCTGAAACCGCGTTGAACTGTTTGGAACCGGATTCCTCTTGATACTCCCATTTAAATTCGGATTCAAGGGATAAAAATCATTGGCAATTGCCGTATGTTTCCAAGAGACCGAAGACAAATCTAACGAAGACTTACTAAAAGGAGAAACCTTACTCGCTCATATCTCGTCTCCCAAATTACTTGGTTTTATTCACTGTTTTTTATACGTGGAGATGACTAAGACCTTCGCTTCGGACCGAGAAAATGAAATGCCTGGTCGAAGTGCCTTCCTAGCTGATAGAGCTTTGAGAGTGAAAATTAATTTTTTTAGTGTCGCTTGTCTCTAATTCAACCAGGAACCGAAGAACCAAGCGGTCGATTGCGCTGCTCTGATGAAAGTTCTGATCCCAGGGGGTAAGAGCAGCGGCTTGAATCAATTTCGGAGTCTGAGACAAGTACCCGCCTCCAAAGCACACCGGCGGGCGTTCGGACGAGGGCGCGCGATGTCAACATCACGAGGAGAGCAGGCCGTTGTTTCCCCCGCTCGTGAAGGGAAAGGGGGCGTGGATGGCCGCTCCGTCGAACGCTGACGTTGTACACTTATTTCTGCGGTCCGCTGTGAGGGCTTGCTTGGGGCCGTCAGAAATTACACGACCGCACGCGGTGACTAGGAGCATGTTTTGGTGTTGGGAGGGGACGTGGGGAAGTTCCCTCTCCACTGATCCAAGGGCAGTTTGTTTTGTGACACGACACGTGCCGTCGACCAAATGGCGAGGGATAGAGGTGCCCAGGGGGGGTTAAGGGAGTGGGAAGAGAGAGGGCGTACACTCCACGAAAGGAAGGCGACATGGTGCACATTAATCCCGTCTAGAGGAAGACGATATCCGAAAAAATGAAAGGAGACTAACTAGGGTCACCTTGGTTTCCTGAATTAAATATTATAATCTTTTTTCCAGCGACCAACCAGAAAGGACAAAATAATAACATCGTCACTCGTGAAACTAAATCAAATTTTAAGATTTAAGAGCTAGGCTGGGTTCCTATGATCATGTATTTACACATAAAATACGTACAAACAAACAATTTGTCTTTTTATACTAATTTAAATGAAAAGCAAAGTAACAGTCAGGAAGAGCAAAAGTTAATGGGATGAATGGAAGAAAAAATTTGCTCTTTTTGCAAAACATTTTATGTATTCATACAGTTTCATAAAAATTGAAATAAAGAAGTCCTACTGCGATTGGATATTATTTCGGAAAAATAATTTCATTCAATTTGTTTACCTAATAATATATATATATATATACAGAATCAATCGCCATATGGTGAAAATACACCTTCAAATAATAGGAAATAAAGAAAGGAAACACATAAAAGGACGAACACTAAGTGTGGTAGAAATATTTGATGGAAACTGACAAATTCATATGAGAAAAAGTTTTGTCCTTCAGCCGGGACTCGAACACCGGACTTCTCTAATCTCCGGTTAGGGTGTGCTTAGACCAACTACACCACTGAGAACTCTCTCCTCACATATGACTTTGTCAAGTATATCAGCTTTTGTCAGATGGTGGCTTCGACTGCCCGCCAAGAGATGGAGTTAGTTGCTGAGATTCATACCACTGTTGTAGAATGGATAAGGACAAGGAAGATAGGAAAGGAATATTATAAACAGACATATGATTTTGAAATAGGTACAGTGCGTTTCGAGGCACGCATAGCCGAAGTAGAAAATGGAGTCCATTGGGTCATATACACATTCATACAGAAACAACAGCCATATGGCAAAAAAACACTTTTCAAAATAGAAAATAAGGAAAGGAAACACACGAACACAAAGTCTGGTAGAAAATTTAATGAAAACTTACAAAACCTTTTCTTATATGAATTTGTCAGTTTCCATCAAATATTTCTACCACACTTTGTGTTCATCCTTTTATGTGTTTCCTTTCCTTATTTCCTATTATTTTAATGTGTGTATATATATATATCGTCAACTGGGGTAGCATTATGAATTCCGGCATCTTCGACTACTATAACTCGGGTTCAAATCCCATGCAGAACATGAATATTATTATTGTCCTAACACTAATGATAGACTACAGAAAGACAATAAAACCTTAAATTTATTGAAAAAGCCATTAAACAAAGCGACTCTGGATATAAATAGGGAAATGATAAATGGAAAAAATAATTTTAACGTCAAATACCCTGATTTGTAGTAGAAATTTACGACCAATCATCGTGGATCCGTTGTGGAGTTCGTTTCTCCCCTTGTCACTCCTTTTCCAACAAGCTACTATCTTTAGCCTTAGGGGATTGATGCATCTCATCAATTTTTGCCATTTCATAGATTAGAGCGAAACATTATAGTTATCGCTTATCGTGAAAACTTCGTTCAATAATTCACGGTAAAATGAAAATCCGAAAAGTAACCTAATAGGGATAAAATGACACCCGTGTATGAAATTTAAAAAGCTAGTGTATTCCATCAGAGTAATTTCCTATCTAGCCGAAACATTTCAATTTGATCGGATCCCGCTGACAGGCAGTAATAAAATTCCCCCCAATTACTTCCTATCGCCGATTTTCCACTCTACTATCTTTATCTTTTCCAGTAGGATATTTTTGTGAAAGCCTAGTCTCCGTCACTGCAAGGGTAACACGCAGT
>WURS02035846.1:0-11438 GCA_011762765.2 Rhinocypha anisoptera
CTCTTTCTCTCTCTCTCTCTCTCTCCCTCTCTCCCTCTCTCTTTCTTTCTCTCTCTTACTCTCTCTCTCTCTCTCTTACTCTCTCTCTCTCTCTCTCTTACTCTCTCTCTCACTCACTCACTCACTTTTTAACTCGTTTAGCACACTGTGACACACAGACCTACTCTAACTAGAATCTAGTTATGTTCACCCACTCATAATCTCTCTCTCTCTCTCTCTCTCTCTCTCACTCTCATTCTCTCTCACTCTTATTCTCTCTCACTCTCATTCTCTCTCACTCTCATTCTCTCTCTCTCTGACTCACTTTACTCTCACTCACTTGTTGCGCTCTCTCTCTCTCTCTCTCTCTCTCTCTCTGACTCACTTTACTCTCTTTCACTTGTTCTCTCTCCCTCTCTTTCTCTCAATCTCTTTCTCTCTCTTTTTCTCTTTCTAATTCTATTTTTACTTCTTATTTTCATTATCTGTCTCACTCATTATCACTATTCTTCTTTTAATTATAAAGTGAATTATTATTTTAAAAATTCAAATTTATTATCCCAAAAAGTCGTAAAAATCAACATTGTTAAGTGTTGGGCTCAAAATTTCACAAAATTTCCCCGTGGATAGTCCAGTTTTCGCATGAAAACTTTGGTTCATTACACACATTAATATATGTACTTTTAGTTGTAGATTTCCCGGCAATTTTAGGGCGTTTTATTATCTTCTGTTTCGTCTCCTTCTTCTTCATCTTCATCACCATCATCCCAGTGGTCAAAACAAATCTGTCGGTCAAGTTGAATACGTTCCACCTCTTTTTGGACCAATTCGACTTTTTCCTTGATGACTTCAAACTCTACACTACACGCAAAGCTCAACTCTTTGGTTTTGTCCAGTGTCGATTGAGCCGTGTAGAGATAGGTTACGGTGTACTGTTTCTCATGTTGCTTTGCACGTAGAATCAGACTCACGCGACCTCCTGCCGAGGGTAGATGTTCCAGGGAGGCTACTTCCGGTATCACAAGATCCAGATAGTGACGCATTGCAGTGTCATTGCTTCGGATTAGGGGCCAGTTTGCGGATTCGAATGCAAGGGACACCGTAAACGCATAGAATTGGATAGAGACAAAAACGATAAACTTTACTGGCAAAGTCATTTTTTTCGCAATCGACAGCAAAACCAACTTATAATAACCTCTTTGATTAATTTAATTATTATATCTAGTTTTTTATTTATATTGAAAAAAGAATGATTAAACCAGGACAAGAGATACCTAGAAACACTCTCGGATTTAGGTGTAGTTTTTTTTAGTTGCTTTGTGAAAGCTTTGCCACTATGGCAACTTGATCTCTCGATGCTGTGTTTGATTGGTTTAGAATTAATTTGTGAGTCTCGGTTGAACAAAATTATTCCTAGTTATTAACAAAGTGAATTGGAAAAATTTGTCCCAGGAACTGAGACTAATTTAATTTGAAGAGAAACTAATTACCCATTAGGAAATAGTAAAAGATAACTCAATAGTATTGAAGATAGTGAAAGGTAACTTGATAGTTTCGATGATAGTGAGGGACAACTTAATGGTATCGATGATAATGAGGGACAACTCAATGGTATCGATGATAATGAGGAATTACTTAATGGTATCAATGATAGTGAGGAACAACTCAATGGCATTGATGATAGTGAGAAACAACTCAACGGTATCGATGATAGTAAGGGACAACTCAATGGTATTGATAATAGTGAGGGACAACTCAATGGTATCGATAATAGTGAGAGACAACTCAATGATATTGATGATAGTGAGAGACAACTCAATGGTATTGATGATAATGAGGAATTACTTAATGGTATCAATGATAGTAAGGAAGAACTCAATGGTATCGATAATAGTGAGAGACAACTCAACGGTATCGATGATAGTGAGGAACAACTCAACTGTATTGATGATAGTGAGGGACAACTCAATGGTATCGATTATAGTGAGAGACAACTCAATGGTATCGATGATAGTGAAGGACAACTCAATGATATCGATGATAGTGAGAGACAACTCAATGGTATCGATGATAGTGAGGGACAACTCAATGGTATCGATGATAGTGAGAGACAACTCAATGGTATCGATGATAGTGAGAGACAACTCAATGGTATCGATGATAATGAGGGACCTATTTCAATGTCACATTAAACACATTTAACAAAAGATTGCTAGTTTATTTTTATGTAATTTATGGCATTATTGTACATATATAATAATAATAATAATAATTTTAATAACAATAATATGAATTGTTTGTTATTAATGCTTTGGTCGTAAAAGACGTTTAAAGTTTTTCCTACTTTTCTTAAGAGGCCGATTGCTAACCACTTTTCCATCTTTGAACGCAATCAACTCCAACTTATGACTTCCAATCGAATGAATACAAGATCCCATAACCAATTGATTGAGTCGATCTTCGTTGACATCAAAATACAGATCACAATCATATTGATCAAGTTTTTGGATTGGATTTCCTTTGGTATCAACAAAGAGATTATTAATATTATTAATATTATTACAAATATTGCCGACAATCTTGAAATAAGGCGACAAGGTGAGATTCACTCCATAAGTTATGTTTTCATTGTCTACAAGTTTGGCATTGAATATTTTGGTGTAGTTTAATTCAAAGTGAAATAATTTGCTCATCTTAGGCATTAACAAGTTTAGGTAGGCATGAAGTTTTGGATCGTCGGGAGGAATTGGAGTTTCGGTATAAACATTTTCAATAAAGTTGCCAACAGCCAGCAATAGAAATAGATGACATATAGTTGACTTAAATGATGACATTTTTTTCGAGGCGGATACTAACTTTATTCTAAGGAACAAAAATGTTTGTTTAGACGTGGCAAGTTTCTCTTGTATTAAAAAACACCTACCTAAAATGGTTATATCAGAATCAAATGTTGTCTGGTGGAGAATGAAAGTTAGCCTCAAACAGTTCTTAAGCTAAATACGCTCAAAAACAAAAGATTTAAAACAGGTCATATTGTTTAAACTTTATTTTATTGAAATGTTGATTCTTTAATGTCAAACTGTTTTTTCTCGGTTGGTTTGTTTCTTTAGAACACTTTTGACAATTATATTTCTATATATGTCAGAAAGCGCATGCGCAGAAAGATTGAACATTTTTTTATATCATATACGCATGTGTGTTTTATTTTTTTATTTAATTTGCGACTGACGCATTAAGACACATTTAGAGGTTGCAAGTTTATTTTATTTTATTTTATTTTAATAATAATAATAATAATAATAATGTATATCAATTAGGAATCATTATTGTCCATCGGTAATTCCGGCAATTGGAGATTCGGTTGTCAAAAAATCTTCATGTTCATTTTTATTATTCTTGATATCGTGTTTCATGAAAACCTTATCATCTTTTATAGCAATTACCTCTAATGGACTTGTTGCAAGATAATGAACACAAGTACTTATAATCAGCTTATCGATTTGATCTTCTTTAACACTGAAATAGAGATTACAATTCCAATTGTCAAGTGTCTTCGCATATGGTGACAGGGTTAGGTTTGCTCCATAGGTGTTGCTATCTTGGCCGATCGTTTCAGCTTCGAAAATCTTGGTGTAGTTTACCCTAAACTCAAGCAATTCGCTCATTTCTGGCATCAAAAGTTTTAGGTAGGCCAACAGTTTTGGGTCGTCTGAAGAAATCGAATTGCCGTAGACATTGCTAAATAGACTGCCAACGGTAAGTAATAGAAACAAAGTTGAAATTGGTTTAAAGGACAACATTTTGAAGGGATTAATTGAATCCAACATAAAAATACTTGCAAAATGTGCAGAGTATTAATAATATTCGAAATGGTTTAAGTTTTGGTGGCATTAAAGCGTAAAATAGTATATCTAGACTAAAGGTTAGACTAAATTTACAAATAAGAGAGTAAAAAATATAAAAAATTGGTAGAAATTTCTTTTTGTCTTTATTAACTTTATTAACGTAGTTTTTGTAATGCTTTTAAAGGTCAAGTTTATTTCATTTTATTATGTATCTCAACCGGTAAGAATTATTGTCCATCGGTAATTCCAGCAATTGGAGATTCGGTTGTCACGAAATCTTTATGTTCATTTTTATTATTCTTGATATCGTGTTTCATGAAAACCTTATCATCTTTTATGGCAATTACCTCTAATGGACTTGTTGCAAGATAATGAATACAAGTACTTATAATCAGCTTATCAATTTGATCTTCTTTAACACTGAAATAGAGATTACAATTCCAATTGTCCAGTGTCTCCACGTATGGTAACAGGGTTAGGTTTACTCCATAGGTGTTGCTATCTTTGCCGATCATTTCCGCTTCGAAAATATTGGAGTAGCTTACCATAAACTCAAGCAATTCGCTCATTTCAGGCATCAGAAGATTTAGATAGGCCAACAGTTTTGGGTCATCTGGAGAAATCGAATTGCCGTAGACATTGCTAAATAGGCTGCCAACGGTAAGTAATAGAAACAGAGTTGAAATTGGCTTGAAGGACAACATTTTGAAGGGACTAATTGAATCCAGCAGAAAAATGCTTGCAAAATGTGCAGAGTTTCTATAGTATTAATAATAATAATAATACATCAGAAATGGTTCAGTATAGTTTTGGTGCATTCAAGCGTAAAATAGTATATCTAGACTCAAAACTAGACTCAAATACATAAATGAGAGTAAAAAAATATACAGACAAATGGTAGAGATTTTTTTCTGTCTAACTTTATTAACCTTTTCGATCTCAAGAATTATCCGTCAAGGATAAGCTTTATATCGCTAATTGAATGAGCGAGACACATACGTTCTAATAGCGCTTTAGGTAGCGAATGGGTTAAAGCAGTTTTTGTAATGCTCTTAACCCTTTCAATCTCAAGGATTATCCGTCAAAGATAAGCCTTATATCGCTAATTGAATGAGGAAGACACATACGTTCTAATAGCGCTTTCGGTACTGAAAGGGTTAAAGCAGTTTTTGTAATGCTCTTAACCCTCTCGATTCCAAGGATTATCAGTAAAAGATAAGCCTTGTATCGCTAATTGAATGAGCGAGACACATACGTCCCGATAGCGCCTTCGTTAGCGAATGGGTTAAAGCAGTTTTTGTAATTCTCTTAACCCTTTCGATTCCAAGGATTATTTGTCAAAGATAAGCTTTATATCGTTAATTGAATAAGCAGGATACATACGTCCCAATAGCGCCTTCGGTAGCAAATGGGTTAAAGCAGTTTTTGTAATGCTCTTAACCCTTTCGATCTCAAGGATTATCCGTCAAAGATAAGTTTTATATCGGTAATTGAATGAGAAGGACACACACGTTCCAATAGCGTCGAATGCGAAAAATGTCGTCTTCGGTAGCGAAAGGGTTAAAGCAGTTTTTGTAATGCTCTTAACCCTTTCGATTCTAATGATTATCAGTAAAAGATAAGCCTTGTATCGCTAATTGAGTGAGCGGGACACATACCTCCCTTTGGTAGCGAAAGGGTTAAAGGTCAAGTTTATTTTTCATTTTATTGTATTATGTATCTCAATTAGTAATCAGCATCATTATTGTCCATCTGTAACTCCTGCAATTGGAGATTTGGTTGTCACAGGTTCATTCACATATCGTGAAATATCGTGTATATTCAAAACCTTTTTATCCTTCATTTCAATCACCTCTAACGGGTGTGTTTCAAGATAATGAACACAAGTACCTATGATCAGCTTATTGATTTGATCGTCTTTGACACTGAAATACAGGTTACAATTCCAATTGTCCATTGTATCTTCACTTGGTATCAAGGTTAGGTTCACTCCATACGCGTTGCTATCATCGCCCATCGTTCCGGCTTCGTAAATCTTGGAGTAGTTTACCGCAAAACCAAGCATTTCGCTCATTTGAGGCATCAAAAGATTTAGGTAGGTTAACAGTTTTGGATCGTCCGTAGGAATATCTCCGTAGACATTGCTAAATAGACTGCAAACAGCTAGCAATAGAAGTAAAGTTGAAATTAGCTTAAAAGACTTCAACATTTTGAAGGAACTTGAATTGGATCTTGTACTGAAAAATCGAATTGCTAAATGTGCAGAGTTTCTGTAGTATTAATACCATAAATGTCTTTCAGACTCAATGTTTTTTATGGGAAGGGCAATAAAGCGTAAAATAGTATCTAGGCTCAAGATTAGAGTTAATACACCAAGAGAAATAAAAAATGGGCAATTTTTTCAACTTTATTACACAGAAGTTTTTTGTAATGCTCTTAAATCTCTAACTTTTTTTTTTGGTACCAAAAGGTTAACCCTTTCAACCGCAAAGATTATCCGTAAAAGATAAGCCTTATATTGCTGATTAAATAAGCGGGACACATACGTCCCAATAGAGCCTTCGGAAGCGAAAGGGTTAATAATTAATTTGATTATATATGAAAAAATAATCATAATGATAAGTATTATGATATAATTATTTGATTTTAATTATTGAATTATCATATATTTATATAATCTTTAAACTTTATTATTACTTTAATATGATTTTTTTAAGGTATTTTCAGGAGTGTCAAAATCATTGTTAGGCGCATATATTTCGGTAATACTTTCATCTGGGATGTTGTTGTTGTTGAGTGTTATCAAACAAGATTTCCCGGTGTGGTATAATCTGGGGTATCAATCAAACCCGAAGTGGTAACATCTGGCTTATCATATAATCCCGAACTGGTAACACCTGGATTATCGGTATTTTCCGCGGTAATAACATCTGGGTTATCGGTATTTTCCGGGGTAATATCATCTGAATAATCGGTATAGTCACATCCGGGACATGTAGTGGTAACATCCGAATTATCGTTATCTTCCGGAGTGGAAACATCAGGTTTATCGTTATCTTCCGGAGTGGAAACATCAGGTTTATCGTTATCTTCCGTAGTAAGTGGAAACAAGGTTGTCACATCTGGCTTGTTGACATCCGGATTCGAAGTAGGATTTTTCAATTCATTATCATCATCATTGTGTTTCTTTTTCTCCGTCACCTTATCATCCTTGATCGCATAGATATAGGTAGGTTTACCCATCAACATATGAGTGCAAGTACCCAGGATAATCGATTTTACTCCACTCGGCTTGACGACCTCAAAGTACAGATTACAATTCCAGTGATCATCCGTCTTGGCGGCGGTGTGATACTTAAACTCGACCCAATAGACCAGTAGCAATTCGTTGAATTTGGCTCTTTTGACCTCGGTAAGGTATCCAACGTAGTTTAGTACTGCGTCTAGTTTTGGCGACAGGTAGCCCATGTCTTCCAACAGATCCGGATCGTCTACGGCAATCTCCACGCCCTTAAAGGCATAGGTGCCCAGGCAAAGAGTCGACAGCAGTAGTAGAGACTTGAGAGTGATCATCTATAGATTAATAGACAAATAATAATAATTATTATTATTATGAATTAACCCTTTCGAAAGATAAGCCTTATATTGTTAATTGAATAAGCGGGACACATACGTCTCAATAGCGTCTTTGGGAGCGAAAAGATTAATATAAGATTTTTAGGTATTGAATAAATTTGTGCAGAATTGAAGTGTAAAGAAGTAAAGTAGTAAGCATTAAGGATTTTATTAACATACCTTTGATGAAAGTGAGAAGACCAAAGAAACTGTAAACTTGTCTAAATCTTCTTAACTTATCTATAACTTATATATAGATCCTAAACTTTAGAAACAAGGCTGATCTTTATTTTTTTTATTTATATATAAACCCATTAAATTTTTTAAACTTTTACACGGTAGCGACCTTTGACGTATTTTGAAAGTCAACTGGTTTTTTTTGTCGTTGTTTTTGGGTACAGTTTTGGTCGCATTTTGGATGGTTCATTTAGGAATTGTGATTTTTTTTGTATTTTACGCCTTGATGAAAAAGGTCTTCAAAAACGTTAGGATTCAGAATTAGGAAACATGTGACGCTTTAAATGTTAGACTATGGAACTTTTTTTAACTTGTCTAAATCTTTTTTATGTGAATAATTATTATAATCTCTCTCTCTCTCTCTCTCTCTCTCTCTCTCTTTCTCTCTCTCTCTCTCTCTGATACTTACTCACTCTCTCTGATACTTACTCACTCACTCTGTCACTCTCTAACTTTCACTATTTCACTCTCTTGCTCACTTACTCTCTCACTCTCTCTCTCTCTCTCTCTCTCTCACTCGCTCTCCTACACATACACTAACTTTCACTATTTCACTCTCTTGCTCACCTACCCTTTCTCGCCATCTCTCTTCCTCTCTCTCTCTCCTAGACACACTAACTTTCTCTATTTCCCTCTCTTGCTCACCTACTCTCTCACTCACTCTCTTTCTCTCTCTCTCTCTCTCTCTCTCTTTCCCTCTCTCTCTCTTTCTCTCTCTCTCTCTTATTCTTTCCTTCTTCCTCTCTCTCTCTCGTTCCCCTACACACACTAACTTTCACTATTTCACTCTCTTGCTCACCTATCCTTTCTCGCCACCTCTCCCTCTCTCTCTCTCTCTCTCTCTCTCTCTCTCTCACCATCTCTCTCTCTTTCTCCCTCACTCTCTATTTCTCCAACATTTTCTTAATTACCACTTAACCCTTTCGATCCCAAAGATTACCAGTAAAAGATAAGCCTTATATCGTTAATTGAATAAGCGGGACACATACGTCCCAATAACCCCTTTGGAAGCGAAAGGGTTAAAATAAAATAAAATATTTGTATGCCAAAATCAAAAATTACAATTGAAAATATTCCATTTATTTATTTATTCAAAGAACAAAAGAACAACCAAAATTCCCTATATGTTAGAAGGCATTTTATTCTAATTAATAAAAGTGTTTTTATATTAGGCAGGCTGAGGCGTTGGTATTCTGGTGGTTTCACCACCAACATAGCCACCTCCGGTTGCCCCTTCCGTTGGCTCAGATTCGGTAACTTCGGTACTCAATTCCGGCGTAGCGGACTCAATCGGTTCACCGGTTCTTACGTCATCGGGCTCCAAAGTAGTAGGGGGTTCATCAATGGGTCCTTCGGAAGGTGTTGCGTCTGTTTCAACATCTGGCCCAGGTGTAGGTGGAGTAAGGATTTCATCGATTGGTTTAGTAGGCTCTTCGGGTGTTACCGCATTCGGTTTATCCGTACCCGCATCCTCATCATCACCCTTTACAACAACATTATTCTTGATTCCCCGCGCATAGACCCGTTTGTCCTGTTGTACTCGGGTACAGGTTCCAATTTTGATCATGTTCATTCCCACCGAGGTGACATCAAAGTAGATGCTACAATCCCAGTAATCGGGAATCTTCTCGAAGGTGTGAAGTGTGAACTCCACGCCGTAGGCTTCAAGTAGTGAGTTGAATTGGGCTTTTTTCACCTCCTCAACATAGCCATTGTATTCGAGCAGTTCGTTTAGCTTGTCGGTCAAGAAGCTGAGATCTTCGAGGAGATCAAGATCGTCTACGGGAATATCCTCTCCGTGAAAGCCATAGGAACTGGTTAGGCATAGAGCCAGAAGGAGGAGTGTGGACTTGATTAAGGCCATCTATTTTGGGGAGGAAAATAAAAAAAAGAAATTTGGTTAATATTTATAAAAAAACTTTGGTAAACTTGGCTTAACCCTTCCGCTCCCAAAGGCGTAAGACAAGAGAGAGAGAGAGAGAGAGAGAGAGAGAGAGAGAGTAGGAGAAAGAGTAGGAGGGAGAATAGGAGAGATAGAGTAGGAGAGAGAGAAGGAGGGAGAGAGTAAAAAATAGAGAGAGAGAGAGAGAGAAAAAGAGAGAGAGAGAATGTAAGAAATAGAGAGAGAGAGAGAGAGAGTAAGAAATAGAGAGAGTGTGTGCGTGTGTAAGAAATAGAGAGAGAGTGCGTGTGTAAGAAATAGAGAGAGAGAGAGAGAGAGTAAGAAATATAGAGAGAGAGAGAGAAAGAGAGAGTGAGAGAAAGTGAAAAAAAAGTTTCTTATAAAAAAACTTTAAACTACGGTAAAATCCAAACAATACACACGAAACTTTTTTTAACACACTGTATATATATTTGAACAACTTGCAGTGTGTAAACTTGGCTGTAAAATATGCTTAAATCTTTCGCTTCCAAAGGAGTTATCGGAGCGTATGTGTCCCGTTCATTTAATTAGCGATATAAAGCTTAAATTTTACTGATAATCTTTGGGATCAAAAGGGTTAAACAGAACTAAAGAAAGTTTGTTCTAACTTGAAAACCCAACCTTAATAATAATAATAATAATAATAATATAATACAGAATAATTTGCATTAACAGACTTTTCTTGTGTTTCATGAAAATTAAGCCAAAAAATAAAGAAAATTTAAACAAAATTTTAAGTATGTCTAGTCTTACAATTTTAGAAAAAAATGTTAAAATCAACCAGAATATTCCACATACCTTTATAGAAAAAGATGAGAATCAGAATTTTGACTTATTCTTTAGGGTAAAAATTTTTCCCCTATTTATATTTATATATTATATTCTAAAAATATTATCAACTTTTTTCAAAAACATTTATAGATTAAAAAATATATTTTTTTAATTTTAAAACGAAATCATTAAAGTATATACACATATATATGTACATATATTGCATGATTTACGCAATCAAACCCAAAACTTTAGGTACATAAATGCAACTTTTTTTTGTTTAATCAAATAGTTTTAAAAGGGCTATTAAGATATCTACTGGAGTTTTACGCTTTGGTTAAGTTTTAGCCGTTATAGCATTTTAAATATTAGATTAGATTTTTTATTAGATAGTTTTTTGGGTAACCTTTGTGTCTTAAAAATGACCTTGAAAATTTTTAACAAGAGAGTGAATGAGAGTGAGAGAGAGTGAGAGAGAAATATTTTGAGTAAACCCAAGTTATTACAGTTTTCAGTTTGCAAGTTTTCAAGTAAATTAATCTAAATTAATCAACGTTATTCAGAATTAACGGTTTCAAATAAACTTAAGTTAGCTCTTTTCTAAATTAAGATTAAGAGCCATTAAGATTGAAACGCGTTTTGAAAATAAATATATTTTATATCACTAGATGGCGCCACAAGTCAACCAAAAAACAGGGTTTTAAACTGGAATATCGGTAAAAATTTTTAATTTTTAACGTTTAAAAACTAATTGCGCTAGCGTTAACTGAAAAATTATTAATTTTCCTAATTTTTTAAAATCAATTTGTAGCGCCATCTCTTGAAGTAGTTTGAACGCATTTCAATTTGAAAAAAATTTACAAGTAAGAATAAGTCGATTCAGTTCTCGATAATTGTTATTTTAAAATTTACTATTAATTTCCTTCTTATATAGTTTTTATATTGCTACAAGTAAACCAACGCAGTTTGTGTGCAAATTAACAGTCGCAATCCCAAGCCTGAAACAAGTTGTATACGAAAGTTGATTTTTGGCTTTTATTTTATCATCTTTTAATGAAATTTTATAA
>WURS02035866.1:0-11437 GCA_011762765.2 Rhinocypha anisoptera
GCCTTATGGAGCTTACTTCGTTTGCATTTACCGAGGGAACAAGGGACCCCCAACGCATTGCCGACAAAAAATGTCCGACTGTGAGATGGGGTGCTCGAGCTCGTTCAAATAAGTGTTTGAAACAATGGTGCTTGCCATTCCGTGAAAGCGAGTAAAGACTTGAAAAGGTTAAAGATTTTAGGGGCATGTGTAAATTTGAGTATAACTCGGGAAGGCAGTGGGGAGGAATAAAAAATAAAGAATATCTATATTAGTATTAATATGTGTACATGGTATCGAATATGATATTTAAATCTTGTGTATTCAGTATAGGTTTCTGGGAGGGATTGAACAATTACGTATAATAATTTAGCAAACATAAACATTATGAGACAATGGTAATGATTGAATTTTCGCGAATTGCGACGCAACACTGTGGAGTGAAACATTCCTGCGTTTCAACGAGTGACACAATTGTCGTACAATGTTGATTGTTTTTCGATAAAAATTTCACTTGAAAACGTTAACATACACCTTTTGGTATCTTCCTATACGAGCTCGGACACCCACGCTCTCCTCGAATACCGTCCATGTTTTTCGACGCATGGCAGTCACGAATCGCGGTCTTAGAGATTTCCGCAGGGAGTGGGGAGGAAGCAGGCTAGAGAAAGGAGGGGGGGGGGATAATCGCGCACTCCGGATACTGGCCACCGACGGCGATTCCTCCCCACACTGTTAGAACTCGCCGAGGCGAGGAGGAGCGAGTTGCACGGCACGCTGCGGAAAGGCAAGAGGCGTTCCTTTGACGCGCGACGGAAGCGAACTTTAACTACGCTTCGCCGAACCAAACGGGCCAGTCGTTCGCAGGCCGTCGTTCGCACCGCCCGCGGAAACATTATCGCTGGGGGCGGAGGGAAAGGGAGGAGCGGGATGGTGATGAGATGTTTAACCACGAGCGTGGATTTTTGGTCGAGGGATTATGAAAAAAAATAGAACGCTCACTCGGCAGAAAGGCATTTCATAACTACCACAAAGCGTCCTCGTAAAGTTTTTTCTGCTTAGACTCAGAGAGTGCTGATCGATTGGTAAATGTCGAGCTCATTTTTCTTCGTGGAAGGAAGAGGGGGGATGTCACTTTGATAACGCGGGCTTTCGTTCCGGGCTGACTTTTTATAAGGCTCTTGAAGTTAAATACCGTTGGTGACCTTTTAAAAGAGTGCTTCCTTCCTGAGAGTAAAGAATTGTATGAGAGGGGGACCGCGGATGAAAGGTGTTGCTGACGCGGGGAGATCACGTGATGAACCGACTTCAGACCATTACTACTGAAGACTGGCGAATTGAAATGTAGGCCTTCGGAGAGGAATTAACGAGTGGACTGTTTGCTTTTCGAGTCACCTGGCGGAAGTCGTGAGATTACATTGTGCCTGTATGGTCTTATGATAACGTGACCTAGTTTATTCAGAGGGCGATTGCATGGTATGGGTAACGCAAAGGTTGCTAAGAACTCACAGCAGTAAGTCCGTGTGTCGCGAACATTACGTGCGTGCATTGAAACAGAGTCCGATCTCACTATATGAGATTTTTCTGTGCTTGTAAAAGTTTAAATTCCTAAGGACATGGTAAACGCTTGCCATCCATTCAATTTTAGTATTACATACCCACAACGTAACTTTTTTAAAATAAAGTGGATTTCTCTTTTTGGTCTTATAAGAGTCAATATAAGCCAAATTTCAAGACGTATCCTTGAAATTGAAGTTTACAACAGAACAAAAAATCCTACATCGGCAGCACTTCAACAGACTATATTTAGGTCATTGAATATGGTCACTTTGTTAACAATTTAAGCCGAGATCATTAAAATAGAATTCGGTAATGAAACGACTATAGAGAGTATCTATTGAAGTAAAATTCAATTCAAAATTCAAAACTCTGAGCTTATTCGCACGAACGTCTCTCCCCTGAACAGTATGGTCTTTTCTATGGGAGCCTGAATTTTCAATGGGGTTTATTTTTATCCCTCGTTTGAGACCCCTTCGAAGAAAAAGTTTGAGGACGTGTTCCCATCGGAGTGAAAAAGTGAATTTTCATTTGAAAATGGATTAATTTCGTAATTTCCGGGTATCTACGCAGGGGTTCATTATCGAGGAAAAAGTTTTTCGCTCTGTCAAGTTTCTAAAGGGCGTACCTAGTTTAGTCCACCTGGAAAATTTTTTTGCAACGCTTCTTTCTTTCCCTATGGAATACGTATACAGTCGGGCGTGGTAAAAATTATACATTTTGAAAAATATGATGACATATCAACATTTCGAGTTGATGTGATGAAATAATAACAGGTGCAAATATAGAAGTGTTTCCTACACTTCATTGCTTAGAAGGATTTAAATAATTACATAATTTGATGGTAGCGGAGTTATCTCATGTAAGATATTTTATACAGTAGCAGCTATTTAATCTCCATGATAATTTTCCTATTTTTAATAATTTGTTCTTTTAAGGTTAATTATTTAGTAGGAAATAAATACCTTATGAATAAAATCATACAAATATGTCATAGCAATTTAATTTATTGCCATGACTCTAACTTTGATAACATATATTGCATTAAGTTTAACGTAGTAATTTATTATTAAGGTTTAATTATCTTTTCACAATAGTAAAATAGCTAATGAGATTAAACTTTTAGCGGAATAAAAATAGAAAATTTTGTAAAAGTTCTCTTCTTGAATATATTATTAAAAGTTAATTTTATGCCTTTTAATATTATTGTTATATTGTCATTTAAGTACAGGAAAATGCACATAACCACTCAAAATCTTATTTAGTGTTTCCTCCAAATATGGTAGAATTGAAATGGTCAGTATTGAATTCTAAGAGGGGTATTCATGATCAATATTGGTAGAACTGAGGAAATAAATCTGAAAAATATTTTGAATCCGAAATATGTGCTTCAAAACCCATATTTTGGTTTTAAAATATCTTTCAAAATGAATTTTAGTGCAGATTAAAATTTTAAATAATTATTTTTTTCTTTAGTTTTTTAGGGTGGTTCGACGGATATTGTCATTTAGCTTGTAACAATCAATTGAAAGGTCACATCCCATTCACCAAAATTACCATGCCTTAGTTCATCCTCAAAAATTTTTTATTAAGCCACTTTTATAATTAACTGTCTTATTATAACGTGAAAGAAAAAAACGCATACTTAAACTTTTCAAAAATCTTTTACATTAATTTCGATTATCATTAAATGAGTTGACTAACTAGAGCGTAGAAATAACTTTTCCTTTAATGTACTCTATATATTCCCCTCTTAACTAAATATTATACTGATCTAAAAGTGCACCAAGAAATTGATTTAAATCTGGGGTCACGAAGATAACGGTGAATTTCACCTACCTCTCACCGGATTTGAACCCACGAATACGTCTACGGCAGAATGGTGAATCTTCAAGTTGCTGTGTCTCCCAGTAAGGCACTAGTACGATGGTTTCCAAAAAGTGTGCATAAAGAAAGTAATTAGAAAGGATGTTATATTTCTATTCTAAATTGACGCAAAATTTAGCGAAACGGATTAGACATCACAAGGGGCACAAATTGGTGGTTAACCTAATAGGTGTCGCTTATTGATAAATTTTTCAACTCACAAGAAGTGGCGTTTGCAGTTCGGAAGGGAATTGGGGTGTCTGGGGTAATTACTGTAGGTAAAAACTATTATTGGTTAATCAGCTGCATTAGTTTCTGCACCGTACAGGACTAGACTTAAAACCGTGATTACTTTTTTCTCACGTCTCCCTCTTCTCTCTCTCTTTCTCAGATAATTACGCTATCGACCGCATATAAGTGCCGGTGGAGAGATATGACGATTTGATCCTCAGACAGATTACGTGCGCTACTGGTCGCGAGAAATAGGTACTGTAGTCTGATTCTGGAGAGATCATTATTTTATTTGTCCGAAAACAAATCATGTAGAAGGAGCTGATAATAGATTCATTGTGGTTTTAAGGTTCTCCAACGGGCGAAGTCATCCCTCAGTGCCATGAACTCCGCTCAAAAAATTCCTGACGTGGCATCAAAGCATTCGCGCCATTGATGGAATTCGAGGTCACGATATCCAAAGAATTCACTGGGTGAACCGAGGTTGCATCATTTTTGTCGCAACAGAGTTTATGTTTTTATGCAAAGGAACAAGTTCGTCCTGCATGTTGGGGAGAAGTAAAATTAAGTAGATACTAATTTTTTTGCCGACAACACATGGAAAACATAGGCACACAAACAAGGAAACGCCTTATCTTGAATTTTCAGTAGCTATATTGTCACCATTACCATAGTATAGTATTTTTTGTTTATAGGGTGCTTCGACGGCTATGGTCATTTCGCACCTCTTCAACTCATTGAAAAAACCCATTTGCACAAACACAACATCCATGCCCTGGGCGGGATTCGAACCCATGACCTTTGGGTTAGCCGGCGATCACGCTACAAACCAGGCTAACCCGGTCGGCTATCATAACTATACAAATCCATTGAATACTGCAAGTATTACACAAACTTTACAATATTCAAGTTAGCCTTTTAGTCCTCCAAGGTCTTAGTAAATAGGTACATAGTGGGTAGTGGGTAAGTTACTCATACAGTGATAGAACTTCTGAATGCATAGTGACGTCGGTAATCCACCAAATATAAGTGTTATTTATATAAGTTTCTATAAGTGTTGGTGTATTTCTTAAGAGTCCATTGTCCGCCTAAGATCGCTTGAAGCATCCCCCGTCTGATTTCATGAAGCTCCCTTCTTAGCTTTTTTTGAGTCCAACTTTTTCTAGGGGTGATCCAAAGATTTTCATGGAATTTATAACGCCTAGGAACGATTTTCTGCCTTTCCAAAGGCCATATACTTTTGCAGTGTCAAATTTACAAAGTAGGTACTCGGAAAATTTTTGTGTGTGCTTTGTAAGTGTAAATCGCCGGTCAACTGTACCAAAGCTGTAGGAAGAGGAATAAATTTTGTAATATATATCCCATAGACTAATAATTTGCAGCCATATGCTTCTCCATATCCGAAACCAGCGTACTGGATACGTTAATGACAATCATTCATGACTAATGTGAGTTTTCTTACCGCCTCAAAAATTAGTTTTCAAACTGATACTTTGATTGACAGTGGGTCTAGAAAAAAATGTCCACTTTCTCTGCAATTTAGGAAAAGTTTAACAAATATAGAAATTAATCGTGACTTTTAAAATATATTATTAAGTAGATAAACTAAAACATTTAAAATAAAATGCGAAATAATTAAATTTTTAGTTATACATTAATTTGCTACTTGTTATTTTCCCTGTTTTTTATTATTAATTTCAAAATTCAAGATCATCGTTCCGGGTTTGTATAGCAGCTTGATTAATCTTACGGACGATATTATACAAATAATTACATTTTATTTTAATTTCACAGTCCCAAAAGTCTGAATAGATCCTCCGTTTAAGTTCCTCACTTAGAATTTAGTCATAGAATAAACCGTGAAATAATATTTTTTTTTAGTTGATCAAACCGGGTCTATTGTCAGTGCATAGAAAGATTAAGATTATTCTCAGATTTTCTCGTAAACTACCTTTGATACTCAATAGAAATAATCTCCTCGGAACAGGAAACCACTCATGAATTATGCAAAAAGCATCAATGGATTGTTTGTTTCATGTGCAGTTTTCATGCTCCGAATGTGCTCTATGTATTTTCTCATTAGATTTTATGATGATGTCGAGTTGACATAGGCTAAATAAATGCAACTAATATCGTGCTTTTTGTTTAACACTAGAATCAAAACCATTGAAGCATAATTATGTTCACAATACTCTCCAGAGATAATTTGTCTGATACTCCCTGCATGAGTTCATTCTTTTGAGTAAACCTTTAATTGATACCCTCTGTATAGAGAATTAATCTAAGGTAAGGAAGCAACGGATACTGCGTCTGTCGGCAGCCTTCAACTTACCTTACCTCACGGTTCGAAGATTGCGTGGCATTATAGTTCCTTTGGTTAGAAAGGGAGCGTTTAACGGGACATAACGACTTAATGTTCATTTCACTGCCACTAAACCATGGAAGGATATGAGTGACAAAACAGGAAGTCACAAGTGTTTTCAGTCTCCGTCGAAGACCGTACTTTTCCACAATCTGCTTTCTTTAAAGACTCTTTGAGACTTCTCGCACGTTTAATAATTTAATTTTCAGGGTCATTTCTTCGTTGAAGATCAAAAATGAGCGTAAAGGAAACTAAACAGCGGTTGTAAAACTAAAAAATGGTTGTTATTGAAAAGAGTGCTTGCAATATTGAATACTGAACGGGGGTCCTGAGTTCAAGTCCTGGTGACACCTCTAGTCACCTCCAGCTTATCCCGAGCTGAGTGATTTTCTGGGTACCAGATCTCCCTGGGAAACCGCAGGCCACACAAGGAAAGGGACCGTCCCCCCATACTTTGATTTGCGAATTTTCACATTCCGTTGGGTTTAGTACTAGGTGATGACCTAGTACTAAGCCCCACGGTACGTATATTCAACCCTAAGGCCAGTGTGATAGGTGATCCTCACCTATTAAGCAACCTTAGTGTTGAGTACTGTGGCGGTTGGCATATTCAATGCTAAAGTATGTGCAGTTGTAAGATTTGCATAATCCTTTGGTCATCAGCTATTGTTGCATCGTGTAGATTTCACGGTTTACTCTGTTTCAAAAGAAAACAATGTTTTTTTTCGCGAAGGCTACGCACCGCTAACGCTATAGATGCCTCTAACCAAACCATGATTGAGTTGAAAAGTGAGGATCTCCCGCAATGACTGTCCACTTTCTAATATCAATATTGACAAACTTTGAGGGGCATACACTGAATCCAAGACAGGACAGCCGACGGATTGAAATTGAGGTAGGAAGTCGAAAGGCAGACAGCTTCCTGATTAATCATACCCGTCCTCCCATTCCTGTTCCACGGATATCATCTTCTTCCTTAAAGTATTCTTGGATGTTTCAATTGCCTATGTTAGTAGAAGGAATCAAACTCATAGACGGAATCACCGAGAATAGAAGAGGTGAGGTACTTAGATGCACCTGTTCTTCTTTGCAGACTTGCTCGAAGACTTTCTTTATGATTTTTCCCACATAATTTTCTGAATTTTCTTTTAAAGAATATAATTTTTACTTTTTCCATAAAATATGGCGGTTGCAAACAATGCATTTTGGATTCTGGAAAAAATAAAACATGAAGAAAACGCGGCAGTGGAATAATATTAATTTGATTTTCAGTATTTTCTTGTCCTTAAAATTCGCGAGAATACGTAATATTTATTTAATTCTGCAATAGTTACTCAGAGACTAATATAAAAAATACTCGTAACATTATTTTTACTTATTCGTAAAAAAAATATTTTCTTCTAGACGAGGGATGTGGGCTAAAGAAAGAGAATAAATTATTATTTTGTTCCATTCATCTCTTAAAATATCATAGGCACCAATTTCTTTTTTGTGTTATCCCTTCTCAATTTCCCTTTCTCTGGAATACGCACCCTCTCTGAAGTAACCGTTTCATTTGATCCTCTCGAAAAATTTTAGCAATCAGAATGGCGAGAAAAATCCTCAAATATCTCTCATAAACAATACGTTCTCACTATTTAAATAGTGGAGGGTAATGTCTTTTCCCTGGTCATAATCCAGACCCCAGGTCATAGTGATGTTTTTAACCGATGAATTAGTGTACGATTGATATAATCTACCGTTCGTTTTCTTGTGATTCTTCTCAGGCTTGCGGGTACTGTGAAAGTTTCATTTTTTTCTGCTTGCACATATGGATTCATTAATTTTAATTACGAAAAAATCTCGAATTTCGGCATCACTAGAACTATTGGCATTGGGAATTATTCATTTGATAGGTTACTCCACTTTTTTGCCTTACATTACGATTGAGCGAAGTAAGGGTGGTGGATATGGCGGTGACAAAATTTGCTTTGCACCAGAAGATGGAAATTACGTAAGCATAATTCTGTATTCCGAAGAGCATACCATTATTTCGTCAGCTTGGAGTCATTGATTGACTTCATCCAATAGGGGTCGATCCCGGAAGAGCAGCAGAAGAGTCGTACACACATCACGCCCTACCAAGCTTCCATGAATTATCCGGCGAACAAAGAGTAACAACACTCAGTTCACCGGGAATTGGAATCTCTCGTGCGTGGACTATAATCCTCGGACGATTGTTTTCTCTAACTTTCACCAGGCACACGTAACAATTACGCTCGCGGTTATCATCCTTTCGCGCTTGGCCATGAGCCCTCGGCAGCGGACTTTTCCTATGGAATAATTCTCCACCGCTCGCGATCCCGTTTACTTTCCTCATTGGAACCGTGAGAGGCGACAGACTCAACTGAAGATTGCACAGTTTAGTGACGGAAAGAGTGTCCCGGCGTCGCTTTCCTTTCTCGTGACGTGCCCTTCTCTAAGCCTTTTGGAAATTCCTTTCCTCCGGTCAGCAGGCATACGAATCGAATGGAGGCGAAAGAGTCCCCAACGGATATTTTCCATGATTACCCCACCTATGTGCCAAACGAGGGTTTGGAGCGGAGATTAGCCTCGCAAATGACGCGATGCGGCCAAACGACATCCGTTACCCTCGCAAATGACGCAGTACGACCAAATGACATCCGTTTCTTTCGGGTCATGAAGACTTGATCTTGACATTTAGTACACGCTTCGTCATCGATTCATTTACATTCCCCTAGCTCGTTTGACCATGTCGGTCTTTCTTTGCATATGTTTGCATTCGTTAGCTATTCGCCAGTAGTAAAATAGTAGTAATTTTGTCCTAAAGAGTGCATTGATCGGCGTTACTCGAGCCCTCTATTTTGGGTTAACTGACGAGCGCAAAACAATCAGTCTAACCAAGCCGGCTTACCACTAAAAAAAGCATACCTACCGTGTGACGAAAAACTATAGTATATTAGTTGGCTTATCTTATTATATATGTTTACTTATTACTGCTGCTTTATCTCTGAGGCAACTGTTGAAAAGCTATACCCCAACATCTCTGGGGTTTAGCTTGAAAAAGATCATTACAATGGATATACATGCAATTCAAAATTAAGGATTTATCATGATATTTTGCAAAGTTTGTTATTTATAAGTTGGATATTTAAATCCAAGAGTAGATTCTCCTTGCATCTTTTAACAAAACATTGTAGATTTACTTTTCCCTAAGCCTCACTTTCAAAACGTTGGAGGTATGACGACTCATAATCAATATGTTACTTTTGAATTATAAATATTAATATGTGGCAATTATAATCTCGACAGAGTTAAAATACTTTTATCTTACTTTTTCAACGTCAAACGTAATATTTAAGTGAATGCTTTGGGGTCTGTTTGATGATATGTATATTTCAAAGTTTTCAGAGAGTCCTTTCATAAATATAATAACATCAGGTGTGGCTGAACTTGTAACTAACTTACAAAGCTGTTTTCATAATATTGTTGTTTCATGTTGAAACACGACAGTTTCGCCGACTGGAATTCCGGTGAAACCGTCGTCTTTCGTCGAATAACAACGTGGTGAGAACCATGAAACATCAACATCATTATTCGGTTATTTTTTCTTAATAATTGCTGTTTTCAGGTTTAGGCAACCTGTACCTGAAAGTTCGTGTATATCTTAATTCCTCTGGGCTTTCATGTGTGCCACCCAATTACCGGAGACATGCTTATTGAATTCTGTTATAATCTGGCATATATGAGATTAATAAAGGTTCTTACGAAATTTAAAGGCCACCGTTTTAATAGAGTTAATTGGATGAATGGCGGCACCCTGTTCCTCCTATCCGCTAATAAGCTAACTATGGGAAAAGATGGGACCCACATCAATGAAGTAATAAGTCGTATTTATATGTTTATATTTGAGATACTCCAACGGTTGAGTTCATATTCTATTTTCTCGACACAAAAGGAATTATATGTACTCTGGATGTTTGATGGGTGCGTTTCACAGTAGGAATTGCCCAGTACTTCCAGAATAGCCTTAGATAGCCTTAGATAGGTTGCTTTTCGAGATTCTACTATTTATTCGAAATTTTATTAATAATCTTGTCAGTCACATGCAATATGATGGCTAAATCTTAATAAAATTGGCTATTTATTCTAATAAGCTATATCAAAAACTGCTCGATATTATGTTGACATATATATATATTAATATACGTAAAGCAAGAGTTACTGATAACGATATACCTATAGTAAAAAAATTGCCTTGTGATGCTTAAATGGGCGAAACGAGTAATCAAACTTTGACTTTATGAAAGATTTTTACAAAATTTGTTTAATTTTTGGCAACAGGCATAAAGGATAATGTGTTTCTAGTCAATAAATAGGGTTTTGTTACTAAAAATATTATCCTGCAATAAGGACAAGCTTCGGGGAAAAATAAGATAGTGCTCTCTGAATTTTGTTTTTTTTATGTAAAACTTAATTATACTAATTCCCATAAAATACTCAACCAATTATTTTCCAAAGATTTCGACTTGGGTGTAAATTTGTCAGATTTTCACTCCGCTCCTCGTTCCCTAGGCTTGGTTTCATGTCCCTTGCGTCCTACAAGCTTAAGTCCTTCGTTGAAACCGCAAGAGGCGGAGACAAAAGACGTCTTCTCCCAGGGCAAAAAAGAATTTCCTTGTCGGCGGTTGCTTCAAGGTGACTTGTAACCAATGGATAATTGCCATGCTGGGCTAAATACTCTGCGGTTTTCCTCACTGTGGTCATCAGGCCAGTCATAAATTCTGTTTCATTTTACCTCCACATTCGGGTTTATATGATTTATTTTAAAACCTTTATGCGGTGTAGCAAAATTACGAGTTGGAAGTGGAGATAAATGACTTTCCATTTCTTTTTTCCTGTGTTTTTTCTTTCACCCCGCACTGGTGCAGTAGGTTGCACGGCGCTGTTAACCAAATATCTTAATAAAGTCTTCATCAGCCGATTTCTTTATTGATCATTAAAACTGAAATGGAATATTTAACCAAGTTTCCTGGTTGACTTCAATTCCTTACTTGTACTTCCCTATGGAGAAATATTTACCGAATTCCTGTTCGTTTTCATGCAATAGGCCAAGCCTCTCATTAGGCAATTTTTCCAGATATCGGCGTTAAATTATAGCTATTAAAATCCTACTGACTCAGTGTTTTTACCTTCGGCAAGGCTGATGGATGCTTTGAATTGTCTGTTTGAGGTAAATTTGGCTCCAGTCAACGGATTTCGATCTGGCAGCGTCCTAATAGCTAGATTTGTGAAGGGTTGTTATGACCAACGCAGCAGTGTTACAAGTATATTGGAAAAGTTAGGGCGGGAATCACTCGCTGAACGAAGGTTGAAGTACAGGTTAAATCTTTTAGGCAGATTTCAGGAGGATCATTTCAACGATGAGATCAGAAATATATT
>WURS02035877.1:0-11437 GCA_011762765.2 Rhinocypha anisoptera
TTGTGCGAGGAAAAAATTACATTTTATATCTATCTGTTCGGCATCCTAACTCTCTGATTTTATGTACGTGATCTAATGTACGCATCAAATGTTCGTGATCTGATGTACACAATGACGAAAACTATTGGAACACATTTTTTCCTTCACATTTCCCTCACATACTACATCGGAGAAAATCGTTGTTTTCAAAACGCAAAATGTTTCTAATCCACAAGAAATTTCCTCCTAATTGTTTTTCTTACACAAAACGTACCGGGAGAACTCAACAGGATAAAAGCCGGACGAGACATCGACTAGTCGTTTTTCTCGCGTACTTGGCGATTCTCAATTATTAAACAAAATTATACCTTGATACATTGGTAAAATGTCTACATAATGTGATAGCCGGCCTCGGTGGCGGCGAAGTTAAGTCCTAGTTTGCCAACCCGGAGGTCGCGGGTTCGAATTCCGACTAGGTGGATTTTTCAATCTCCACCTAGGGCATGCATGTGTAGGTTTTGTCCTTGTTATTAAAAATGTTATACTTCCCACTGTAATTGGCCTATTAGTGCTGTTTGTGGGAGATTGAAAATAAATAAATAAATGATGACACAAGACTTTCTACGCATTAATAGGTGGCATAGATTACATAGAATAAGGGATAATAATTCTCGCATACTAGACAGGAAGGGTGTGGAAACCCGCTCGACTAACTTGGTCTTGGGTACGGGTAGAGCGCTAATGAAATCCATACGCCTTGGCGCATTTGCTTTTTTGTTATTTTTCGAAGCCAAGGTGCGAATACTTCGACGGGGTTGTAACACGCGTGGATGTCAACTTCATCTCCTCGTACGGTGTTCAAACGGGAGCCTATCTCGTCCGATCGAAGCGGTTTGGCGCTCGGCTGAAACGGCACACAACAAGAACGCAAAAGCTGCTGAAATGTTGCGAGTCTATTACTCGAGGTGTGGCTATAAAATTCCATGAATATTTCTGCCGTGTCACTTGATGGGACAAGGAAAGGACGGAACTACTCATCTCTCGAAGGCGTCGATCAGATATTGTGTCGGGGGAGCCGTGCAAGAAAGTGAATCTCTGATTAGAAGTATTAATGCGATAATGCGAATAGAAATGAAAAACATGATGTGGATCCCGAGGGTGGAGTAAATAAATTAGCTGTGCAACTGAAGAGATTGAGTGTTGCCATAGAAGGATTAGAGCAGTCAGATGTTCGAAGATACAAACATAAGGAAAAATTGTATTTAATTTTTGGCTAGTCATAAACATGCCTTGAGCCAATCAATAGTATGTTAGTGAATGTATGTATATTATACATATATATATATATATATATATATGTACACACACACATATATACATAAATATACACATATTATATATAGATCCTATTAAGAATTAAACCTATATTACGTATATTTTTTGTCGATAATAAAGAATGTATGAGCACATTTGAAAATACAATGTTTATATTATATGTCAAAAAATAATTCTACTTCTTAAATTTTGTATCCATGATCCTGACGAGCATTATTAATTCAGCTACTTCTATATCGGCTAAAAATAAGATTTATAGGGATTTGTTTAATTCTGTTTGTGGGATGCATTTTATACAATCATAGCAGAACTGAAGAAAAAGAAACCACTCAAATACAGGCGTTAGAATAATTTCGTACACTCTGCATATTTTTGCCTAGATAAGTAATCATTACTCAATGTTAACAAATGAAAATGCAATTTTTTTTATTTACTTTAAAAGATTAAACTGAGCTTTTGTCTGTCAAAAATTCAAACTACTAATTCTCAAAAGTTTTGAATAATAGGATAAACTGTCCATACTTGGCAAAGAAGAAAGTGGTTTTTCACAATTTTTAACAAGGGTAATGAGAATACCGTAATGTAGCGTTTCACCGTGATACGGCCACTAACGATGCCTTATTGTCAGGTTCTCGGACGATGACGTATTACGGTGAAAGTCGTAGTACGCTTATTAAATTCTTTGAAAATGTACTTTTCTCCATTTTTATTATGAGTATTACAATTTTTACTAAGTAGAGCCCGAAACCATTAAATCATGGTAAACTATGACTTTCAGGATGAAAAAGAGACCTAAAACGGGGTTAGATTGATAGCTGAGTAAACATCTGAAGACAAATTAAGTAAATGAAAGGCACAGCAGGCAGCAATGTTGACTCTCGACCTCAAAAATACGTCTTTTTTCAGTTATTTTGAAATATATAAAAATTCTATAGATTCTAAAGATAACTAAAGCAAAGTGGATTCACTAAAATTATACTCAATCCTGGATCTTAAAACGTTACAACTGCGGTGCGCCTTACCAAATGATAACCGACCTAAGTGAACCATAATAAATTCCACCGATCTGTCTCAATGCCTCTCAAAAAAGAATCCCACTCACACAATACCACATGCTTGGTGGTACATTCTTTAGACGCATTTTGACAAGAACAAGATAGCAGCTTTCCAAAACCTGAATTCGCTTCTTTCATAAATACATTTTAACTAACCTAGGCTTTAAGAGCATCCTCCCAAATTTCGGGTTAATGCTTAAATCCAATCTTTCCGCTTGGTGGACGGACGTCCGCACTTTGCTACTGCGGGTAGTTATATCTCCTTCGCTGGCTTTGATAAACTTTCATTCTTTGGTCGTGATCCCGAACACCATGCCTCCATCTTCCTACATTTCCATTCCCACCTGCTTCTATTCCGTCCCTTACGTCAAATTTTGATTGACAGCCACTCCCAAGTTTCCCGAAATTGGGAAGTTAGATCAAAAGTGCGCTTCGCCGGTCTGTCCATCCACAAGGATTCAGCATTATATAAGCTATGAAAAATCTATCAGCTGTTGATTACGGGTGACTGATAATGAAACCAGTTTTTCTAAGGGGTTACTCATGATAATTTTCTGCCTGTTTTTCTAGGAGTCCGCTCCGTAACTCTCACTAATACCAGGGGCGTCCCACGGAAACACGAAACAAATAAGGGTATTTAATTTTCCACTTGGAAAAGGTGTGCATTATTAACAGTCTGCGTTCCTTTATTTGGTACAAGAAGGATCTTATTATTTTCCCACTCGGAATAAATTAAGTCATCAATTCCCCTATCACCAAGGTGGAAAGATGAACGGAATCTTGATAAGACGAAGATAACCTGGAAACGAAATCGGAGAAGGAAGGAATTTTATTGCGCAGCCTTCCGAGAGGGGTCGTCCTCCAACGTGGCGTGTCATTTAATTAATAGGAAGTAGTGGCGGAAATATGACGAAACTGCCTGATATTTGATTGCTTACATAAAAAGATCTTCGCTATGATTACGTCTATTAGAAGTATAAACCCATTATTTGACAGAATGTGAATGAACACGTCTATTACCTTACGCCGTGTGTATATGAATAAAAATTATGTACCCTCTTTCGAGTCGGTTTTAGGTTTGTTCTGAAAAAATAGGTAGAAAAAAGTTATACTTTGACTATAAAATTCATATCCTTGGAGATACTTATCCGAGATGTCCATCACATCCATTTAGGTTTGCTACCATAATTATACCGTAAAATTATAGAATTATATTTATAAATTATAGAATCGTACAAGTGCGAAGTGGCAGCTATTAAGCCCAATGAAGATATCATTCCAAATATGGAAGCTGTATGTGAAAACATTCGTCTGACACTCGATGGATCAGAGACATGGGCCATTGGAAAAGCATACCAGAGACACCTTCGAAACATGGTGCTTGAGGAGGATGCTGAAGAACAATTGGCAGGACAGCTAGTGACGAGGGAGTGTACAGAAGACCTGAGGAAGTTAAGTTAGTTTGGAGTACGATAAGAAAAAGAAGATTAAGGTGGATAGGACACACCCTGAGACATAATGAGCTCGTAAAAAATATAACAGATGGAAAAATAGAGGGGAAGACCCCGCGGGGAAGAACGAGGGACAAATATATAGAGAAAATAATAAGAGACATTAGAAAGAAGTACCAATGGGTAGTCAAGCTATAACTGGATAGATTGACGAAAGAGATGGCTGAGGCCGAGACTATGTGGAACTCCATTTCAGATAGGAAACAGAAAAGAAAACTTAGCAAAAAATTGTAACAACAAAGAAATTTTTTGCAAAGTTTTCTTTTCTGTTTCCTTGCTGGATAAATTGGCTAGAACTAGACGTAGTAAAAGATGGAGGACTACTGTCAACCTATCTTTGGATTGAAGTACTGATAATGATGACCACACAGTGAAGCTCCTTTATTCCATGTCGAAATTGCCAAGTTTCTAAATTTCCTAGTTCTCAGACTGTGAAGTATTTCCACAATGTCACGCCTGAGACTGTTTCCAACAATGATGTGGTTCTTGCCTTGCTCGCCAAAGTCGGGATTAAAGGGATCTTAAAGATTTTCGGATTGGAAGATGGTGGTCAAGGCACGCCCTCTCTGGTGCTTCCGTTCCCACTTTTATTTGTTCCATTTACTTCCCTTCTTCTCTCTCCTCGTGGGAGGGCTCCTTCCTTTCATTCCCTCTTCTTCTTTCCTTCTTTTTGTCCTCTCCGGTCATTCCCCCGTCTTCCCTTACCTCCCTTTTCCGCCTCCGTTTGCCCGCGCGAACAATCGAGGAAACTCTTTTCGGGATCGTTACTCAGTCGTGCAGGGGCGTAACAATGGATTCGTATAACACGAGCGGACCAACAATACCGACGCACAAAAAAAGTTGCAGGCGAAAGATATTCCCCTTTTGCATGATTCACTGCCGGATAAGGTAAATTCAGATGCGGGGAACTCAATGGGAATTCACGTCGCTCCTTGATTAAACTTGCTGCAACGGGTCACCGTGAAAAAAAATAACGCTTTGTGCGGGTAATTGCAATTGCAATCCAACAAAAATAAAACTATTTCTCCGTACCTACGGTGCTGCGATCGAATGGTTTAGCGTTAAAAGTGGTCTCGCTTTGGGTAATGCGCGGTCTACATTTCTCCCTAGCAAAATGCGACTAATTGTGCCCGGTTCAATTCTTTCCGTCGACCCAACTCTCATCCCTCTGACATCATCCACTGCACCTTCATTCTAGGTGCTTCGAGCGAGAGCGACGGGCGTTGTGAAGTTCCCTAACATACGTAATTGAATCGTGGGAGAGATATTGTTCCTCGAAACGGCTAGTTCACTTTTTATTCTCAAAACATTTGAGTGGAAAAATTTGAGACAGCGAGTGGGCCCTCTTCGCGATACCAAAAAATCGAGTTCCATTTCGCCGTGATGTTCTCTACTGCAACCCCCGCTGGGAATGCAGGAGAACATCACTGTAGATAGCACTTTTTTTATAACTTAATCTATATTTCCATAGTTGCGTATTTCATCTAAACTGCAAAGTCGCTTCTTTGCCTGCTCGGGGCGACGCTGAATAAGTTTACTGTGGAAATGTAATCATCTTAGCGATGTGTTCAATCCATATTTTCTGTATATTTTATATTTTGAGATATTGAAGTTTACTGTGATTCTGGATATTGTAATTCGGAACTTTGAATACACTGATGACTTTCTCTCCGCTCTTAGGAGGAGAAAAGTATTCCTCTTTATTTTCAAGTAATTAGAGTACTATGCCAAATCAACATTTTGAGGAACATATACGAACATATCTCGTATTTTAATAGCTTTTATAGACCGTTAATTACTACATTCACATTATATGTAAAATCATTTTGTGTGAAAATCATTTATGTGTGCTGTCGCATGCTGCTTTTCATTTTCAATGGGTTAAATCATTCATCCTAGAAATATCATTGTCGTAATAGTCTACCACTTAGATGTAGCATGTTAAACACACTGGGATTTAGGAATGTATACAGCGTTGAGTAGAGACACCCTTAACCAGCCAGTGAACCTGCATCGTTGAAGCTTTAACGTCAGATGCAGTGTGTGTATCTCAACCGTTGATGTTATTACTTTTTGAATGTTCCTTGTCTCTTTGTTAAAAAACATCCTTCGGTTTTTTTGAGGAGGGGACATAATAATTTATATAATTAATGTGAGGGCTAATGGCATGTCATGTCTCTATTCTTGAATCTCCGTAAAAATATTGCATTATTGTGAAAAGGAGACATTTACAAACTCTTATCCACAATAAGTAAATTTTTTTACCTAGGTTATTAATTGTTAAAATTAATCCTATACCTTTTGTGGTCCCAATTGGTGATTCGATTTAATTCGATCTATAAGAATCCTAGAAATGCAGTCGGAAGAATGGTGTGATTCAGAGAATCGTCAGTTATCGAAAGATTAATCGTACATTAAATTTATTAAATTTACGATAGTTTTCTTTATAAAACCGATTTAGATGACAATAACCCCTCGTTACTTCGTTGCTTTCGCTCAAAATACTATGGCAATATTTGTGTTAATTCTTAGCAGTAATGATATGTATTTATAGTAGGATTGATTGTATCATTCTTCGTTCCTCTAACAGAAAATGCACGCGTAACATCTTCAACTTCCAGATGGAGGAATACGATGTCGTCTTAGGAGAGCGTTGGAGTGCGGACATGTTTTGAAAGCGTAATTGAGCCTTTGATTATCTACGTCCAAGTTTTACTGAACGCTTCCTGAAAAAACCCTTGTGGGCCGAGGCAAACAGTTTCAATGTTTGTGCAAGAATGAATTTTAGTTTCGGTGTTGGTCTGGTGCTGCTCCATCATAGAGGTGGAATTCCGATCTCATCGGGAGAAATGAAAGGGTTCATTCCATTCAGAGCAATGCCGCTCTTCCTAATGGTTCCATTATGCAACGCTGCCGGAGAACCTAATTGGCATCAGCGGCGTCCGCTGTTACAGGGAGTGCGGCGAAATTGCTTGATTGCTGTGTCAGACGCTACTCGCTGCTTTTCCCGCTCCGCCGAATGTTGGAGTAAGTGGTTCTTACGCGTCGACGAACTGAACACGAAGGAACATTTCTGTCTGTATTGCGAGCTGCAAGTTTGTTGTGATGAAAACAATGTGCTCCTCCTTTCATTTCCGTATTTTTAGTTTGAACTTATCCGTATGCATCTAAATTGCAAGTCGTAACCTACGTGAGACATTTTTCGACGTGAGATTTTGGCCGTGCTTGCTCAATGATTTCGCCGCCAATTTAATAACTTCGTCGAAAGGGATTGTGTCTTCTATCAACTGCTGAGCTATTGCATTCTTGGTAGCAAGGACAAGCGGCGAGTGGTCAAGAAAAATCGCTTGAAACCGATTCCAAATCCGAAGTGCTTATTACTCTTACGAACTCATTGAATCGAAAACAAACCGGATCGAAAGAAGCTCTTGTGTAGGATTAAATGAAGAAGAGATTTTCATAAAAAAGTGGTATTTGTCTTTCATCATCATCTTTCTCTCTCTCTGTCTGTCTGACGAGTACAGGATTGCCTTTTTTCTCCCTGTTTCTATCCAACTTTTCTTCCCACTTTATTCGAAGTCATTCCGTAAAAGTAAAAAAATCTATTCCAAAAGGCATTCACAGAAAATGCAGATAAAACCTTTTCGGCGCACCTACGATCAAATCGGGAACCGCTATCGGAAATCGCAAATATCTATTACTTTGAATAACCTTTTCCGGAGAACGAAAGGTAGCAGATAAAAAAAAAATGAAGTGCCCCATTGCATTGGATCCTACCACGTGGAGAAGGAGTGCGGAATGGAGATTTTATTACCGCTCTTAATTTGTATTCATGGCCCAGAATTTTAAATTTTCTCCAGCCGGCCGTAAACATGTCGTAAGCCTGCTACCGGTTCACTTTATTGGCTCTGACCCAATTAACTGTCCGAAAGAGAAGTAAGCTGAGTGGCCCGCCGTAATTCTAAAAGGGTCTACCCTCCGCTCCCTCCCCGGCCCCCAGTGAATGGGCTTCACTGACTCATCACTTTTATCGAATGTCATAATTCAAAAGACTTACTTTACCTCGTTTACTTCATTCTTGGTAGCAAGGACAAGAGGCGAGTGGTCAAGAAAACTATCCAATCGCTTGAAACCGTTTCCAAATCCGAAGTGCTTATTACTCTTACGAACTCATTGAATCGAAAACAAGCCGGATCGAAAGAAGCTCTTGTGTAGGATTAAATGAAAAAGAGATGTTTAAAAAGTCCCAGAAAGAAAATGTTGCCCTACTGTGTTATTCGAGACTTAAATACCAAGACCAATTTATCAGGTCGTGTGGTGGCTACTCCTACGGTTATTTCCTTGGGAAAGTTTTTTTTAACGTCTCCTAATTGTATGAGTCACCCTCGTTACCCGTGATATTCGTGAATTCCATCGGGTGAGAACCAACGCTTCCAGTTGCGACAGTTTCAGTAATTCTCTTTTTTTGCGAACCTCTTAGGTGAATAGACTCTTTCGTCAAGCTTTTACATACGGAATAATTGCTAAATCTGTATAATTTACAATCGTTTGGAGCAGATAAAATGATAGTTTATGTCTGTGCCGGTTATGTGATAGGTGGAGGCTTCTAATAAGAGAATGGCATTCGGAACTTTCTCCAAATACATTATTTTCATTTTACAGCTATCTGCCGTGGAATACCTAAGTTACTTATTTGATTTTTTGAAATTGCGAATTTTTAAAGTGGTCTGTAGCGACTCCGAAGTTTTTTCACGCCGGGCGGCTTCATAAATCTCTCTGTGGTACTAAATAATATAAGAGAGAAGCAAATGTAATGAATGAAAAAAGGCTAAAATAATGCGACAGAATCGAATCCTACATCCGAGTGAATAGCAGTGAGATAACGTCTACCCAATTTTGCATGTAATGATAAATACTCATTTAAAAAACAGGTAATCGTGTAGGGAACGGTGTTCCCTGTTTCCCACGATTACAATGCAACCGCTCAGGAGTGAAGTTTCCCGGGATAAAAATATTTTATTTCACGTTGTTTCCGTCGTGGTATGTAACCATTTAAGAATTTTAATATAATCACGACCTATTACAACTCTGTTCAGGTGTTCTACCTTGTTTTTTTTAAATACCCTGTACCTTTCTTTTTAGTGATCCCGCATTCATTTCTTTTCGTATGGTTTCTTTTCTTGCCCTTCCTTCCCTTGTGTATCTTTAATTTTGAAGAGACGAAACATTTCTTATGTTATTGTTTTTTCTTCTGAGTTTTACTTTTTTATTCTCTGATAAAGTAATTCCTTCCACGTAATACCGGTCGTGGGAGCTAATGTATTGCATGAATATGTTCAGTAGGGATTTATTTACAAATGTTTTGGAGAACGTTTCGCAAACGGTTGGCATTTGTCGGTATAATACCTGTGGTGCCCGCATGTGGCATTGAATTCAAGATAATTGTTGTAAGTTTTAGTGTGTTGCTCTTTGATAATTCTTTCATTGAATCAGTTATGTGACGGTCGCTTGCTTATTCAATTTGCCATAACATTTTTTTATCTCAATTGATATCCTTACTTTATACTTTGATTTATTATTAATCGTATGTTTGTATCTGCAGGCTACATTTGGTATAAGCACTGTATCTATAAACAGCAATATTTTCAGGAAGTTGTATACATTTATTATAATTTCTTTTGGTGTTAGGGGTGTTCTCATCCAACTGTTGATATTTCTTTAACTTGTACACTGAAAACCGGGCAAAGTAAAGGGAAACTTTGGTTCAGACATGCTTTGAAGTTTCATAATTATTTCCTTCAGACATCTAAGTAAAGGCGGCTGTCTTGATAGCAGCTTTGTACTGCTGATTAGTCTTTCCAGTTTAAGGTAGGATTTTAATTGACTGTAGACTTAAATGTGCCCCGTCCTGTGATGAGTCACTTCGTGCATCCTTCTCCCCGCTGGCATCCCCATCTAAAATCTCTACACTTTTCCTGCCACTGACCTACATTATAACCCTTGCAACAGTCTTTAACAATCCATTACCCTTCTGAGTATCCCTTCCATCCGTATTTCCGGCCACTTCTTCGGGCTCCATGCAAAAATTAAATCTACTCATCAGCCTTGCCCGATATGCCTTCGATCATTTTTCTCATAGTCCATTGGGTACCCTCACAAAAACGTCTCAATAGCATCTCAAATCAACGCTCAAATTCTATTATTAACTGCCGCGACCAATTTTCATAACTGTACATTGTTATATGTGAGTTTTCACTATCTTTTTGTCAACATCCCTGCTTAAAGTTACTGTTCCCATCAGCTTCCTTTTCGAAAGTACTTTGGAAACGCCACTCTTCTTTCAATAAACCTTGTCGTCGTTTACTTTTCCTCCAAGATGCTAAGAACGTTAAAAAGCATAAACAAGTTAAGTTTTTTACGTTTTAGAACCTGTGCTCTCCTAGCCTCATTATTTAGCCGGCATATAACTACGCAAATATTTAAATATCCCCGTTTCGTTTTATTTATAGTGTTTATATTATTTTATTCTAGAAAGTTTAAGCTTGCAATAGATTTGATGGTCTTTTTAATTGTTAATGATGTATATTCAAGTTTTTGTTTTTTTGTGTACGGGAAACCGATATTATTCTCTCTATTCTATTGATTCAGATATTCGGGCGAAATAATTTTGCCACCTTAAACATTGTTACCAGTTCTTCTTTTGATATTATACTTTAAGAATTCTATTCGCTGTTGCAAATAAGTTTTTATAGTCCATCGTTTTCTCACCATTTGCCTTTTGCTTGAGTAGCCATATTTTATTTCATCCACTCCCAGTCTTCTGGTGATGTGAGTGATATTTTTATTTGGACGGATAACTACTACTTGCTGACAGGGTTATCCTGGTGGGTGGCGTGCTCGCCGGAAAACCCATAGGTCGCGGGTTCGAACCCATCCAGGGGCATGGGTGTCGTGTTTGTCCGGATGTTTTTTTTTCTATGACTAGAAGAGGTGCGAAGTGACCATAACCGTCGAAGCACCCTATAAACAAAAATTACTACTACTACGGGTTACTACTTCAGTCGTAAAACTTTATTTTTTGCTCTCTCTACTTTTATTCGAACCGGGAACCACACCGTTGGGGTTCACTCGATTCACTTATCAAGTATCGCAGCCGAAGTGGGTTCCACGGCGATTTTTTACTTTGCATCACATAGTGGGACTCAAAAAAAAAAGCTGAAACGCATGCGTAAAATTTTTTTAGAACTGAAAAATGGAGCCTAAGGAATATATATGCATCCACATCAATTGACCACATTAAAATATTGTTATTTAAGTCTTACTTTGTAGATTTAATACATCAGTCAACAGTTATTGGAACAAGAGTCGCGGTAGTATACGTATGTAACGTCGGATCCAATTTTACAATTATTCACATCGGAAGTCAACCAAAGGAAACGCAGCACACTTCTCAAAATACGTCTTTATTCACACGTGTCTAACTTAATACTCCCCACGCTCCGCACTCGACAATCACCGCTCCAACTTATCAACAATTCCCCTTCTTCTCCTTACATA
>WURS02035886.1:0-11437 GCA_011762765.2 Rhinocypha anisoptera
ATTTGTCCTATTTTTATTTTATTTATTCCCGTATTATCCATAATTGATGGATTTCATAATTTCCTCTCTTTTCCACTGTGCAACGTAGCAGTTTACATTATAAATTACATTACATTACCCCGCAAGTCGCCGCAAGGGCGTGTAGCTAACCCAGCCGGTTTTTACTTCACCAAACTTTTATAATCATTCCTCATTATGCAACGATGCAAGATGAACGTAATGTCTACTCTGCTTCTTCATTTCGATTTTTGGTGATGATTTGGTCAAGTATTTTTGAGGGAAGTAAGAATAATAAAACCCTTTGAAAACAAGAAATCAGTGACAGCAGTAATTTATCTCATTTTAAACGCGTGGGTTAATACGAACTCGTATTCCAATGTTATTCGGGTGTCCTGGCAATGGTTTTTCTACTTTAAAAGACTCGGAGAACCCGGTATCCATCGAAAATCCTTCCCCTCGGCTGAGTTATTCTCATGTTAACCCTCCTCTCCTCAATCCTCGCAATTCTAGAGGAACTTCTAATTTTTTTCCGATTCCCATATCAACAAATTCTCTTGTGTGCCCCAAAGGGATCCCTCATGCAAAAAACATATTCCAACAAATGTGAGATACCATCTGTCTTTATCACTTCGTGGCACCGTCACAATGCTCGTCCGATGAATACGTTTCTTATATGAAAACCTACCTACACATCTTCTAATTGGTAATGACTCGGGTGTGTGCGCCCTATGAACGAGGGGCAAGAGAAACTCCTCGGTACTTTTTTTTAGCTCCGATTGTCCTCACACGATACCATCAATTCTCGAGAGCTTTCGACACGTGACAAAAATAACAAATGTGGCAGTCGCGGGACTGGCCGACAGAAGTGGAACACTGTATTTGGCGATTTACACAATTATGGGAAAGTAGCGTTTATATTGTGGTTGTATAATGATATTCGTAAATTTAAAATTACTATTGATGTAATAAATTAATCGTTTATTTTTACAATTCGATAAATAGATTACCTTTACCATACATATAACAATATATACATATTACACAAAAATTAATAGTGTTTGTAAACAATAGTTGAAACGCAGGATGAGTAGACGGCTCACGCGCATTCTCTCTCTCTCACATGCTACTCTACATTTGCACGCAATCGGAGCACACACGCTACTCGGAGTTCACGCCGTCTCTCTGTTTTCCCGTTTTACTCCCCAAGTCATCCCAGCCCCGCAGGCGCAGGCTGCATGTGCACACGTTCGCTGTGTGCGCACGCACTTTCTCTTTTTTTCCCGTTTTACTTCCCAAGTCAGATTTTTGTGAAACGAGCCATGAGAAGTGTTCCACTTAAAAAGTCCAGAGACCGTTCAATCCACGATGCCACTTCATCTAAATGAAGTAGCCGTAGAAATGAAATATTTGTAGTAGAAGTAGAAAATGTCCGCAGTAACGAAGGGGCTGCCCTTTTAATCTCTGAGCGTGTTGCTTTCCGGCGGGTTGGACTTTTTGACTTCAGGAAGTCCCACCTCTTCTGGCGTAGCCAAACCTGAGTATACCCTGGAACTTAGGGTGGGAACCACCTGCTGAGCGTAGGTTGAAATGTACAGGTTAAACTCAACATACAGATTTCAGGAAGAGCACTTCAGCGAAGAAGTCAAATATATATTACAAGCACCGACATACTTCGGTAGATCAGATCATGAACATAAAATCAGAGAGATACACTGTCTAACAGATACATACAAAAGTAATTTTTCTCCTCGTACAATTAAAGATCAAAATAAATATGAGCACAGACTCAGAGATAATAGCTAGGGTAGCTAGTGTATATATGTATATTATATTGCATGTTTAAAAAAAAATTAATGTTAATATGTTTCGTTCCCGCATGACATGTATTTTTATTTGTCATTGGAATTTTTGCATGCAAGTAGTTTCTCTCCATGTGAATTAAATCTAATATATGGGATATTTGTGTGAATGCATGCCCAGTGATGGTTACTTAGCCCCTGCCATGCACCCTTGAGGCGGCTTGCAGGGTTACGGAGACTAAGTCCACGAAATACCCCGCATTCCTCCCCCATGACCTGTGGCAGGGATAGAATGGATCCACGCCTTGTATTAATTGGGATGAGGAAAATCGGCTTGCTGTAGCCACTCGACCTGGATTCGAAAGAGAATGTCCCTGCGAACACGTACGCAGATAGCGTGTCGGACAGATGAGATATTGCGAAAGGTGGAATCAGCCATCTAAAAGGTACAATCGGAAGATAAGGAAACCTGAAGGACCATTGCCGCCTGGTTGATCTGTTCAATTATCTGGATTTTAACGCATTATGTAGATAATCCTCAGGTGTTCCAAGTGAAAATTTCAAGCAGAGTAAGAGAGTATTTGGCTAAGCATTCTATCACAACAGGAGGGACCGGAAGAGTAATAAAGTTTTTGGATGATTGACGGAGGGTTTACACGCTTGGGACAGTTTCCGAGGCGAAGTGATTCGTCGTGGGCCTACATTCCCGTCAGAACATTACCCCCCCCCCCACCAAACATTTTCTCATCATTCCGGCGTCGCTTCGTTAATTGGTCTTCACATATTTTAACGGCCGCGTGCCCTTCCCGACGCCAACAATTTAGAATAATCAATTTTAGACAAAGATGACATCCATTCACTGTGTTAATTCTTTCTTCTCGCCGTTGATTTCAGCTTAAGTTCATATGCCATGCAGTCGCGTGATCTCACCCGACGGCTTACGAGCATAGCACTGCGTCGGCAGCGACAGTATTTGAATCCCGTAGTTCACCTCTCCATGCTTAATAAACTTCAACACTTCCAGAATCTTGGAAAGACCGGAGGGAAATGGCAGCTGGGTTATCCTAAAGGGTAGCAATCCAGCCGGCTAAAGGTCTTATGTTGGAATCCCGTCTAGTGCGTTTAATGAAAAACACTATTACTGCCTCCAAAAATGTTGTGCTTCGCCCTCGGATCTTCATCAGCTTCAATCGGGGAGAGACGTAAATTGAGCCAATCATCAATATTCCAGAAGATTATCAAGGAAGCAAGAACTTTCCTACCCGCTTACGAGTATTTCCCTCCATTCTGCCTCCCATTATCACCATTCATAAATGTCTCATTTTTCAATAAAAAGTTGGCAGTTTTCGATTAAGGCAGCATCGAAACGGAGTCAAACAAGGGTCACCCTCGTGATTGAGTCTCCGATGTGGCGACAGCTACACCCTGGCAACATCGCAAAATGCGCAGAAACATGAAAAGCTTAGAAGGAATTCCCGATAAAAAATTACTTACTTCAAACAACACCGGGTTTCGCCGTGTAACATCATCTTCAGGCGATACGGCGCTGGATCAAGCTTGAAACGATTTTTTTATTGCGCAAGAAATATGTTTACTCGATATTTCTACGAAGATAAGGAGGGAAAAAATAATGATACGATTTCCAAGATAACAGGAGACAAGATAACGAGAGGTGGCGCCTGATATATAAAATATAACAAAGCACACAGACACCTTCGAGTATCTTTTAAGTCGCGAAAAATGGACGAATTCTAAGTATGTGGCCAAACTCAAAGTTTTCATATTTGTCGCACATCTTTTCGAAGTCTCCTTGCCATACATACATATATTGCCGGCCTCCAGGGCACGTCCTTGGGGATGGCGGCCGCTCACGATTCGGGCGCCGGATTCGTCTTTCGCCACGGCCCAATCATTTTCGGCATCTCTTTATATCGGGAGCCCCCTTCCTCGTGACAGGTACTATCACGGAGGGAATCGGGCTACACCACCTGTGAGGAACCCCTCCCTGCTCTCCCTCCCTCCGCATCCGATAGAAGATTCTACAAAGGCGAGTCACTCTCGAATGACAACTATCTCAAAAAAGGAATGAGATCTGGTTGGGAATGCCACAAACCACCACCAGTCCCTTCATCGGAAACATCCTGCCTTCCTTTCCTCGTCAAAAGAGGGATACCTATCCTTTCTCAAGGTAACCAGGAGGGTGTCTAACTCGAAGAAACCAGATAATTCGCTTCTGCCCACGACCGGACCACCCTAATGAACAGCCAACTGCATTCAGCAATAATGATGTCGTTCGAACTTTCACGAATATTATATAGCTAACCGCTATCAACAATGACAAGCAGAAACAACAATGACACGAAATTTTTATGGCCTCGGCGGAGGTGGGTTACGTCCTCGTCTGCCAATACAGGGGTCACGGGTTCGAAGTCCCGGCTACGTGGATTTTTTCATTCTCCACACATGGCATGGATGTCATGTATTTCGTCCTTGTTATAAAAATGTTATTCTATTGTTCACTGTATCAGGCCGCTTAGTGTTGTGTGTGGGCAATTATAGAAGCCGACGAACGCGGCAAGAACCAGGAAAGAATGCAGAGATCGAATACCCCGAGGGTTAAACAACCACCTGGAAGGACGAGAACTAATCGAACCCTGTAAAAACCCGAAAACGGTCTCGGTATTTTGTCCGTGAGAGCTTCGTAGAGGTCCCCGCTGCTGCGGAACTGCAAATCAGAGATCGAGTGTGTCATCCCGAGAGACCGCCGAGGCCCTCGGCACCCCTGGAGTTGCCCTCTCCGGGAAGCGAGAGTCTACCCCTGGCCCGCCCGAGCCAGCACAAAATTGTCGTGCAGTGTTACTATACAAGTATAGAGAGTGAAAATAACCATGTTTTATCTGAATTTAATTGTCTTCGTTCAATCTCACCTCGCTACAATGACTACGGCTCCTCTGTGATACTCACTCCGATGACCGAAGCATTTTCGGACACGACAATATTTTTATCGATTGACCAACTTCCCTCTCTATTTTAAAAGTTAAGGCTCCTGTATTAATCCTATATATCATTGCTCTACTCGTCCATTACATCTTATATACAGGGTCGATTAGTAGCATTAGTTCATATCGCACTCTTACGTCTTAATGGCGATTTTCCTGTAACCGTTCTTTAGACGGGAGTGCAGTTCAATGGTTTGATATATGCACTTTAAAGTCCCACGCTGACCTGATTCGGCGATATCTTGATAAAAACCCAAAAATTTATTAATTTTTTACAATCGACATAGCTTTTTTACCACTCTTCTTATTCTTGCAAAATTAAAGGCGAGAACAAGAACCCTATAAAAACCCATCATGAACCGTACAGCGGTAACCTTACTACAAGTTAGTCCATTGCAGAAAGTACCAGTAATTCTCCTGGTGAACTCAGGTAGGTAATTCTTTGGGGTCTTTCAAAAATAATTAGGATGACTTGAAATGTCCTGATGGAGAAATTGCGGGGGGATTTAATTTATTAGATAACATTAAGAGTTCTATCAACTGGGCCAAAGTTTCTGTTCACATATCGGATCGGACCTCCCTCACCCCCTGCCCGCCCGCTCCCCTGAATAGGTATGACATGGGTCCCGGACATTCTTAAGAAGGTTGGGGTCACTGACGACTCATCCTAAATCTGGGATGCGCGGCTTATCCTGAATCTGCCTTGGCTTGCAGGATATTATGTAGACGTAGGATGAGTGGTCGCCATTCAGATCGGAACAAGCTCCCTTGATTAGGCGTAACAGCAAAGGGCCCGCCAATATGGTAACACAATAAGAAAGTTGGACCTGGAAAGTTAACTCTATATAACAACCGATGATGCATACGCGAATGTCACTGACGGCCAAAGATTCGTCGCCCCAACCCAACCATTGTCATCCCTGTAATCACCAGGAAGCAAAGACAGGGAAGCCAAATTGGTAATTGCTCACAAACACGCGCGAGCACGCCCATACAAAAACATGAAGCCGTCTAGCTACTCATTAGGGTGAATAGTCAGCTGGGTCGTAGAAAGTGACTATCAGCTCAATCGGGAGGGTTGGGGATCCCCAGATAGTGTTATATATGACTCGGGACCGAAGGGAATTGAGTGAGTTTGATTTTGAACCAGAAGATGTTCCACGGCGAAACTCCCGCTTCGTTGACTGGTGAACTTCTGCCTGGGCAGACACCATGGCTTCGCACGGTCTCTCCTGAGACAACTCCTTTTCGTCCTTGTGCCGACCTGTCAGCTAACACTTTTTAGAATGTAAGCCCAAATGATAGAAATCATTTTCCGATGTGTTTCATTTGCTCTCTCACCCATCCTCGGCTACCCCGATCCTTTGAGTTGCGGTCCCCGTTGGATGCAAATAGGGACACAACAATAGTAACAGCATGAAATATAAGTCCCAGACGACCCCCGAAAATTTAATTGGGAGATTTGTATTATGAGACTGCGTCCAAGATAAAGTTGGAAGAGCAGGTGTAACATTTTTCGTTAAGCCCCGCATATTGGCGTGAGGTGACTATTTCCAAGGAGAGTTATGTACAAGCCGAGGGAAATAATATACACATTTTGAAAAGGAGATGATCCGGTAACTTTCTGAACCCTGATTTCATCAGAAAATTTATTTTGCAATAGGACTTTGCATTTGTTTTATCAACACTTGCATTAGCACAATGTTATACTTCAGTGCCACACTGAAGTATAACACAGTATTAGTCACACAACGCATGGAGCAGAGGCGGGTCTGGGTCCCTAGTATTTTGCTAGATCTTGTTAACGATGGAAGGTACGTGGTTGCTCAACTTATAAATTCAATCTGATTTGGAGATAAATGAATCAATTATGCAGTGCGCCTAAGACAAAATGTAGAAGTATGCTCAAGCGGGTAACCTATGGTAGGTTCCCTTTGGCAAACGAGTTATCGCACGGTTTTTTTCGGAGCAAATTTTGTATCACAAAAAAGTCAGTTTGAAAAAGTGCATAATCTAATTGAGAAGAAAAATTAAGGAAAGCATTCCCATAGAAAGTTTTCCATAAACAACGGAGAAATGGGCAGCAGGATTAAGGTGAGCCTTAAAACTTGACAAATTGAATAAATGTACCCTCAATAATGATCATGAGCAAGTTTGATAAAATTTTAAGGTCCTAAGCTTTTTCCCAGTAATTCATGATCAAAACGAGCAAATTGAGCGAGCAATCGTGAGCACTCGTGGTTTTTTTTCCTAAGGGGACAGTCAAGAAGGCCCAGAAAACTGGTCAAACCACACACTACGTCTGCCTCGAAGGGATCCGTTCAGTAAGCAGTTGTCTGCCTACGCTGCTGGTCCTGTCCTCTGCTTCGTGTGCGCCGCCCCATTTAAGAACAATATATCACAAAGCAAGGGAGGCCATTCAAAACTGTTGCTCCTCTCCTCTGTTTAATTGCGCCAAATCTAATGCGAGACAACTGGCCGCTATGCCTGCGTTGTGTCCCCTCCCCTCCGCTCCGCTTCCACTACCAACCCCTCTCATCCACGCCTTCCCCTCCCTGACGTCTCGCTCCACATAGGCGAGTGCCATCTAGTTTTGCGATGCCTATACAGCGTCTCACCATATGCGAGACGGTGCAATGGCGTCTGACTTAAGTGGACAGGCCATTTGTGGTGATGACACGTCAAAAAGACCACTGATGAAGGCAAAGCATAACCACGCCAAGAAATGTAACATATCAGGAATTAATGAAATCATTTTCAGTTGAGCGAAATACTCCTCGAACATGGACAGAGTTGTAATGGAGGGCATTAGTTCCGATAACGTCAGTGTTAACTCGATTGTTCCGTAGGAAAGCGAAAGGTTAGCCGTGAAATTATAGTAAGAATTAGTAAATTTATTGAGAAATATTTATGTAACTCAAACTCCTTACAAACATTTATGCTATCGAAATATTAATTTTATCTGATAATTAGAATTATCCATATGATAAATTTTCGTCGAAAACACATTCGTCAAAACTACATTGCTTATTATTACATAAAACCGCGAATGAGAGAAAGTCACCACCACCTGTCAAGCTTTCAACCAGCTCTTGTAAGTGGACTATGCCTATAATATAACATATAATTAATTATGCCTTTTTTTGTGAATAACTTTTATTGCAAGAGTCAATCTATATAAAACACGACCTAAAACCCATTGGAACACCAACGTAATACCAATAGGGAATCAAAACACGACGCTATTGAAACATGAGTGAAATTAACTACTATCAATTTCTTTTTAATCCTGCTTTCAGATGGATCTTATTAAATTGCTAGAAAGTTAACAAATATATCAGCTTAAATTATATTACAATTACATTACAGTTCCTACTGTCTGCAAAAATAAAGACTTGGTCGCAACAGAAATAAAAACTTTGCGCTCCAGAGGAACGTTTCGTGTGGAACGCAAAGTTTTTATTTCTGTTGTTATCAACATGGATTTCCACAAAGTCTCGGCCTTAACCATTTCTCGAATCAAAGTAGCTAGACTTGGTCGCTTAGACATAACGGAATCAACGACGAATTACAGATGTTGGAAGAAGTTAGTTCAATGTAATCTTAATATTTGTCATTGCAGATCTCTTGAAGTAGCATTATTGATGCACTAAGCTACTCATTTGGTCAAAATCAAGTCCAATAGGTGACATGAATTCTCAATAGTATGACGCCGTAATAAACAGTGACCAGAAATTTCTAATGATTAAAAGTAAAAATAAAATAAAAATAAGACAATGATATTACCAATGATAATGCCAGCCTTACTGCGTTGTCTCGCCTCATTAGGGGTATCCCTGTCCGGTTTCGACATCGACAAGAGATCGGATTCAAAAATGGAGAACGCCCTCCGACTAATTCTTCACTAAGTTTAGAAATCGAGATAATACGTGACACCCTCGGGTGAAATACGCACACAGTCGCACGTGAACTTCACACGTGCCCCCACACACGCACGTGAACGGGTCATAACCATAAGCAAGACAGTAAACACCAATGATTACGCACAAATCCTTTGAAAAAGGGGTTTCGTGTGCATGGGCAGAGAAGAGGTTGCCGAACCGATGAGTCTTTATAAACTATTTGAAATATAAATTCAGAGATGTGGAGATCTCGAATGCTAAAGTTACGACTGAATCCATAAAGACCTTCAACGAACAAGACGGGGAAAAGACTATGCTATTTAAAGTGAAAATCAACAATATTTTGGAGCTGAGAATTCGTTTCTAAAACATTAGCCTTATCAGTTTCAGGAACAATCCGGGGGCACAGTGCTTCTCCCTGAGTCAAAAGAACGTGAAAATCCTTGACAAACCGGAGTTGAAGACCGGGGCCGGTAGGCTGGGAAAAGAATATTAAGACGGCAGCAATATACATCCGAGAGCGAGACTTAGGAATCCGTTATTTGCCCTACGAATAATTAACGGTGGTCACACTTCAGAGTTATGGAAGAACACGTGAGTTATTTTCTGTAAAACCGTCCCAACAACGCGGAGATATCTTACCGTTGTCGGCAGCTGACAGGATTTCCCTTCTGGTGGACCAGTCACAAGTTGTCCCTCGATGGCATCGCTCTCTGAGGCGAGACGACGGGACACACACTACATCTACATCGTCGCTTGTCTTTAAAAGGTCCAGTCGTCCACGACGGGGACGCCGACGTGACCAGCGGCGACGAGCGCGGACGACTGACTACTACTTGCCGGCGTGGCAGCGACGGAGGAAATAGAATGCTAAGCCAAACTAGGCAGATGCGCCATTGGGAACGACATGACGAACAAGTCAACAACATAGAAATTCGAAAGGTACGAGGGCACCAAGTCAAAAACCCCCGAAAGGGGGAGAAGCGCAGAATCAATACGTCGAACCACTGCACTTGACGAAAGCGACTTTGCGCGAAGGGACGAGGAAAATTTGCTCCATTGGAACTCAATTGCCACGCGAATATGACCACTGTTACACATAAAGTAAGTGTAGTCTGATGTTAAGGGTTCAAAATGGAAAAAAAATGTTAGCATCACTGCTTCGCCAACAATTACTCCAAATGACGGTAGTCAAGTAAGAAGCTATACACCAATGAAAGAACAATTGAGACAGTATGAGAGGTTCACCATTATTATTACTGGCGTAACCAGTAGGAATTGCTTGAAATCATTGCAGACTGAGTAACCACACGTACCCTGGCGGGGGTTTGCAAGGTATTTCGTAATGTAAAACTGTAGGAATTTTCTGTTCGTGCCTTTAAACCATTATAACTAAATATAATATGGTACATAACTGTATACCAGACCACAGATAAAACAGAGATCGATTGTAAACCGAATAGGTCGTGTTTTCATGGTAAGAATAGAGAATAAAAGATATAATTTTCTAAGTACACAAACTGTATGCGGTGCGTGCATTTTCACTTTACATTTTTATAGAATGATACACATTCTCTTGGGTTTCCTTTCGAAGCGTATGTACGGGTTTCACTATCTTAATGAATAAATTATTTCGAAAAACTAAACAAAATTGTTATTAAAAAACAATTTATATTCCATCAAACCGAGAGTTATTAAATGTAGCTTAAGGTTAAAAATGTAGAAATTTCTGAAAATTATTATATATTTCATTTATTTTTGAAAATTTCTTCGTTTAACTGAAAATATTAACTAGGTTTTTTTCAAGCGTCCCATTCTAAAAGAGTGATTAAAATAATTTCCATTATTTTTATATTTAATCAGCGTGTTCTTTTATCATGTCATAGATCGCATTCTCTTACTCTTTGACCTACATAGACACCGCTAATGACCTCATCTAAACTTAGGGATCACTACGTAGTGTGGAACATCCTTTGTCATTCCACTTACGATGCCCCCATTTGTAAAGGAGGAAATAAATGGTCAAAATAAATAGAGATTTATTTCCAACTTGCCTGTATCTGCAGCCCTTGCAGCCGTTGAAAACTCTTCGCGGAAATTAGCGCTGAACATCTGGTGCCCGACAAACACAAAAAATTTTAATTGAGGCTCACACACTCGGCGTTAAGGGGTACTGAGCTCGTCGCAGAAACAACGGGGAAATTAAGGAACACACGAGGCCCAGACCGGAGGGAATGAGAGGAGGGAATGGGAAAGAGGTTAACTTTTCGGAAAAGAGGGGATTTATGTACCTCTCCTTGCTGGCAAGCATCAATTTTTGCGTTTTCCAATGGAGTTTGGGGAGAGGCGATTGCGGAATGGAGCACAGCTCCCCTCCGTTGCTGCTTCGCCCGCCGATTCATCAATCACCCAGGGGTCTCCGGTTTGAACCCCTTCTCCCCTGTCCTCGCAGGCGAAATAACCGTCCCCTACATCCATTAATCACCCCAACCACGTTTACCATCTCTGTGCTACAGATCGGTGCTTAGATGCCATAAATTATAACCCTGGAAAACAAAAATGTTGAGCAGTCCGTGCTTGTTGTTAAGTTCATTGAAACTCATATACACACCATCATCTCATCTTCCTGTTAGCGGATAAATTTATCTCTCGGTCCCTTTAATGCGGGACCTCTCACTCAGACCCATAAAATATTGTCGTGGAGAGTACGAGGCTCCATGTGCTGCGCCGGCGGAAC
>WURS02035896.1:0-11435 GCA_011762765.2 Rhinocypha anisoptera
CCCCCCGCCCCCCGCCGCCCCCCTTCGCCCTTCTTCCCCCCAGCCCCAAGAGGGGGAACGGGGAGGTTTTCCCCCCCCCCCCAGGGGGTTGGAGTCGCTCTTGCTGGGGCCAAGGGGAACCTGTCCGAACGAACGTTCCCCGCACATTTTCCCACGTCCCCACACTGTGCTTATAAAGTTTCTAACATTGATTCCAATCGATCCTTTTAACTTCTCACATGCTTTTTTTTTATCCGTCTCACAATGCTTCAATCCAAGGGTGCCCTTCAAAATCTTTCGACCTTCATTCGGCTCATTTCCCGGCGTCGTGCAATCATCTGATTTTGCACAGCGACGGAAATCGGGTGACAATAAATCATTCCATTGTTAATTTCATATATGTTTTTCGTCGAAATACATGATTTAATTTTTTTTTTTAATTTCATGCTTAATCGTCACAACCCTCTTATTTCCGCACGTCGCGGTCTCTTGGAGACGATTGGAGCAGCTCAGCGTCGTCCGCGGAAAAAAATACATCGCCGACACTCCATTTCATTTTGTAACCGTCCAGCCTAAAGTGTCGTTAATTGATTCCTATGGGTCTATTTTTTTAGTAATACAAGATGGGATGCTTTACGTTAAATCTATAAGAAATTCCGTTTGCATTTTCTCAGCAGTGATAGAAGGTGGTGGTGGTGGTAGGGCATAGGATAGAGCGCTTGGCTACTGAACGGAGTACCCGGGTTCAAGTCCCGGTGACGTCTCTGGATACATCTCCAGGTAAAACCCAGGCCGAGAGTTATTTTCTGGATACACTACATCGGGAAACCACAGGCGGCATATAGGCAAATAATCGTTCTAACCTTATATAATCTTGGCGTGTGAATTCTCACATATCGTTAAGCCTAGTACTAAGGTGAGCTCAATCCACACCAATCAAACTGGTCTTAGGGGTTGAATACGTTGGTTGTATGGTTAATATAGCTTTACGTGCCATATTTCCCGGCCTATAAGATGCACTTTTTCATTTAAAAATTTAATCTGATATCGTCCTGCGACTTTTGGACCGAGGTTTAATACCCAGGAACAGCTATACCTACTCGTATTAAAATAATTTCATTATAGAAAAGAAAAAACCTTATAATTTATCCCATCACTTCCACGAATATTAACCTTAAATAAAGTCGTTATTTTGGAATGTAGAAATCGCATATTGTAAAATGTTGACATGACCATACTCTAATATTAATTCTAAAATCCACCGAAAAATCACAGTCTTATGGGTCGGGAAATGCGGTAATAACAAATCCATATAAGGGTTTGTATAACATAAGCATTAGAATTCCCCCAAAAAAAATAATATTTAAAATAAGATGAAACACCATGAGATTCAGCCTTGTGGAACGAAATCGTATTGTTTGTTAAAACTTTTACAAAACGTCCTCAGATTAAAAGACAAAAAACTATCACGACCTGGGTTTCGATGTTAGTAACGTTATCATTAGGTTGATGACGTTGCTAACGTCGAAACGCGGGTCGTGGTTGTTTTGTCTTTTATCCTGTGAACGTTTAGTAAAAGTTTTGACATAGAATATAATTACATAAAAGGTATTCTGCTGGATATACCAATTTCTCCCTCAGAGATACTTGTGTCCTTGATTAAATAGGGACATACACTATTCTACAGGCGCCCGATAGGGTGATTGAGACACAGTGTTTGGATCGAGTTTCTGTGTTCAGAGCGTAAGGCGAGAGTGACGCATGACACGTGATAAGAATATTCCCGTGCTCGCTCCTCTCTGGAGATTGCAATTTTTCGTAGCGGATTCAGCAGGCAATAAAAGAGCGCTCGTAAAATGTCTTCCTCCCTCCGGTAAACGTCTTTTTGCACACGAGGGATTATCGTCACGTCGACCCAACCCACCTTCGTGTATTACCACCATACACGAGGAGAATTACGAATCGGCGAGAATCAACTCGGCTACGAAAGGATGCGCAGTGCATACCTCGATTGTTTCTCACGAAGCAAGCAACAAGATGGACAGATTTTGTACGTTGTACGTGTTACCAACATTTGAATGACGAACTATTATACTTCTGGATCGAAGGCTAACGGTTACAATGATCCAAAATCAAAACTGCTACAGTTAATCTTAAGCATAAACGGTATTTGTGTCTTAAGATGTGGTGCTTTCCAGGCGTGTTATCTTCACGAAGTCCTCTCGTGTTTTCCATCATATTGGGGTCTCCACTCTGGACACAGTAGCTGGAATAGAGATTACCCCAACCATAACGGAGACACTAACCCATTAGAAAATCCGAGAGGATTTGGTGATGCATAATTGTGCCATCTATGGACTGAAATATGTTTTTGAATTCCCTCTGTGTCACAATATTATGCTTTGAATAATTACGATATGCAAACACGTCGTTGACCCGATGAAAGAATTACCCTGACGTTCACCTCCCCGTGGTAGAGAAGGGGCAACTTCTGTGATACGAAAGGTTAACGAGAGTAGGGACCCCGTATATTCTCCCTGGAAAACCACATCCAAAGGCGGAAGAATCGGCATGGATCGACGGCAAGGAGATGGAGAAGGCAATTGGAAATCAATCTGTCACATATCCTCAGCATATTTATTTAATTTATTTTATAATTTCCCACACTCGCTCCAATTCCCTTTCTTTTTTAAACACAGCACTAAGTGGCCAAGCTGGAAAGTATAAAAAAAAAGATTATAACAAGGACGAAACTCACATATCCATGCCCTAGGTGGAAAATTAAAAATCCACCTAGCCGGGAATCGAACCCGCAAACTCCGTATTGGCAGACCAGGACTTTATCCAGCCCCCACCAAGGCCGGCAACATTCTTAGAAACAGCAGTTCAAACCACACTTCAGTGATCCCTACGAAAAGATGAAGAGGAAGGGCGCATGGCGATCCGTATTGGCGAAGAGCTGCCGACGAATCGCCATGTTGCCTAGATGCGGATGGAAGAAGATAAATGACGATGCGATCTTCAATCTCTAAAACGAGGTGTCTTACAAAATTAACATAGCCCTGATGGAAATTTCCCTAAGAATTTCCCTACAAAATTTTCCTCAGAAAAGGTCCAAGGTTTCCCCAGAAAATTGAAACCCTATTTAACCTAGAAATTACGCCTCTTTGGAAAAATTTCCCCAGAATGAATATTCCCTGGTAACATTTTCCCCAGGAAAATTTTTCAATACATAAACAACAGAGGATACCATTGTCCTAAGAAAACGTGGGATATAAATAGAAAATTCATAAACAAATTTATAATACTCGATTAAAATATGTACGCATATACCAATGGATTATTAAAAGGTACTCAAAATTACGTGCTTATTTAGTTTTTTTTCAGACCATTTACACTTTTCATTTTCTTTTAAACATAATTTTTTCACCTGATGCTGAAAAAATTCCTTAAATTATTCGAAAATGACTCCATCCAATGAACTGTCAACTAAACACGAGTGCCGCCAAACAGCCTTGTCTAAACAGTCGACCATGATTCCTGTAAACATAACCACGTGATAGCTCGGATAAGGTAATTTTTACGAACTGATTTAAACTTTTAAAAGAAAATTATTGATGCGCTTATTAAAAGCAGTAATAATATAGCTTACCAAAATCTTCGAAAAACATGCATTCTTCGGAATTGCTTGCTCTTGATTCACTTTGATGGAGCAGCATATGCATAAGCGTTTCACGTTTATCATTTGTTTTTTTTTTTTCAAATGAAAATTTGCCCCTGAAAATTTTTTCCTCGTGCCTATGAAGATTTTCACTAGGGTCGCGTTTGGTTCTAGGGAAATGGCGGGTCCAAGTCCTTGATTTTCAAAGAAAAAAACAGGAAATAAATCCATAGAAATTAAGAGCATCTCTTCAGGGATGAAATTATTTCTTGGGGAATTTCAATTTTCCCCTTGCTTTTTCCCATGTTCTAGGATATTTTCTAGGGAAATTTCCATCTTCTAGGGAATTCTAGGGAAAACAAACATGGCCGACGCGCGCGTTTGCATCATTCACTGGAAGGATCATGCGCTCCAAAATTAGAGCAAGTTCTTGCAACTTTGATCGCGTTATCGCTTCGTTCGCTGGATCATTCTCGTCATCATCCGGAAGTCATTCGGCTTTAATTAAAGTGTGAAACGGTCTCAAGGAGCGACGAACTCATCGTGCGGATGAAAGGTGGCCGATTTCCTGTTGTCGGTCTTGGCTGCGCTGCTTCGAAAATGCGACACGCGTGAGCGATGTCGAGGAGCTAAGTGATCCCAGCGGACACGCAGGGGACGTGCGTGATCGATTTCGATTTGGTGGCGTTGAGGAATAAACATGCGCTTTGCGTGTGTGCCTGAGTGCCGGGTACGTGTGTGAGGTGAATTCTAAACTTTCGAATGCTCATCATGAACGAAACGTATTTCAGCGAGGAAATACAACGAGATCCTTGGATTCTCAGTGTCGGTACTTTTATGGGAAATGCAAAATAAAACGAAGCAATGAGATTTTTAGAAGGAGCAGTAGGATGAATTCAAATAAAATCCCAATCGTTTATTAGTTGGAACATATGGAAAACTTTACTTGGGTGGTGTCGGGAAAAGACGGGTACCAGGGGAAATGTAATGAGACGGTAAAAGAGCGCAGTTACTTTTGAGGCAGGATTAGTTTTGGAGTTAGATCGGGTGCAACGTAGAGCAGCTAGATTTGTGAAAGGTTGTTACGAAAATACGCAGCTTGTTTTAGCAAACGTAGCCGTAAAAAGCTTATTGGAGAAATTAGTTTGGGAACCACTCGTGGAGCGTAGGTTGAAGTGGAGTTTAAATTTATTATGTAGATTTCAGGAAGAACACTTCAGTCAAGGAGTCAAAAATATATTACGAGCCCCGACATACTATGGTAGATCAGATCACGGACATAAACTCAGAGAGATAGACTGTCGAACAGAAAGATATAAAATGTCATTTTTCCCAAGCACAATTAGGACCAAAATAAATATGACTACAAGCTATGGGATATTAGTTAGGATAGCTAGTGTATTATATGTATATTATCTTGTATGATTAAAAAAATATAAATGTTAATTCATTTTGTTCCCGCATAATATGTGTTTTCTTTTGTCATTAAAATATTTGCCTATAAGTATTTTCTCTCCATGTGAATTATATCTAATATATGCATGTAGGAATGCATGCATGGCGATGGGTCAATCATCCGCTGCCACACGCCCTTGCGGCGGCTTGCACAGGGTATTTCGTAGATGTATCGTAGAGGTAACGGGGAAGGGACGTCAGAAGAGGAGATTCGGTGTCGAAACAAGCATTCTTGAAATGCAGGAAATTAGTTGGAGGAACCTGAATGGAAAGGCGTGAAGGAAAAAGGTTAAGTGAAAACTCTCATGTGGAGCAAGGTGTTTTTGCATGGTTCCGAGAATTCTGTTTTTGAGGAAGAAGGAAGAGAGAGCTTGGATTGCAGTCTTTTTGAGGGATGTGGGTTTGACGAAGAATGGAGGGGGAGTATAAAACGATGGGGCGGGCCCAGAGAGGGAGGGGGGACTAAGATTTCCGAGAGGGACACAGGAAGAGAGGCATGGGGGAAATCCATGGACGTAATTAGAGCATTTTGATTGGGGGGGGGCAAGGATCACCTGCGTACAACTTTTAAAAAAATAGGATCAAAAATGGTAGAACCTTTGGTATAACTTTCGAGATAAATTTTCGACCAGGAAATTATTGATAATGTTCTTTATTTTCCCTTTAATACTCCATGTCAATCATTTTATTTTATTAAACATACTCCTGCTAAGTAAGAACAACCACAGAAATAAAATTTAAGCCTGCAATTCAAATTTATTCATCGTCTTCGGCTCTTCTCTGTTGGACTCCTTCATGGTGCCTAGGATAAGTAAACTTTGCAATTTCAAAAAATATAGATTTCTTGTGGCCGGTTTTGTTTGCTTATTGGACATCATCAGGTACAATAAGCACATAATATACGGAATATATATATATTTTTTGACGTTACAATATATATATATATTGTAACGTCTGAATTATTTGTACCATTCTCCTCATCGGGAGTAAACAAAAAAACCGCCGCATATTTGCAAATTTACGTCTTTAATCTTCAGTTTCTCACTTCACAATCCCCCCACTTTGCACTCAACAGTCCCCGCTATTACTCCACACAACAATCCCCGCACTTCCCCTCACACAAACACCAAGCAAAAACTTTCCAATAATCCACCATCCAAAATTCCCCTCCACATCAACAACAATGAAACAAATGGCCAGTACACAACATCACAACAATAGGACAGACGTTACAGTCCTAATTTCGCCTGAAAAAAGACGTCATTATCATTTTACACACTTCCTACCGGTCTGAAGAGATTGATATTAGTGCTGATCAATCTCGAAACAACACCATTAAAAAATATCCTCGCGTACTCTACAAACCCAAGCGTGAAGATGCCATGGCGTTCATTAGTCTATTCTGAGTCTCTAAAAAAGCTGTGAATGCACTTCAAGGTAATTCTTAAAGTTTAAGGAGTGCAATAAGAGTGAGGGTTCTTAAATTTTGAGGGGTGCGAGGGCACATTGAAATTTTTTTGGGGGGGTTGGAGAATAAAAATAAAGGGTCGGGGACCACTACTTTAATTAGTCGATCACCAATTTACGTCCGCAGGGCTCCATTTGAATTCGGACGTCGAATTCGTCTCCGTGAGTGGTCCAGGAGATCCCCCCCCCACTCGTTAAGAGGGGACATGGCGATGGGGCCAGGCGGAAGGAAGGAATCCCGCCGTGATGGAGAGAAATGGATCGCCGCTGCATCTTTGGTGTCCACCGGGTTTTCACGGTGTTCGGGCGGTAAGGGAGGAGCCCCGCCCGCTCACCTCGGCCGCCCTCCCCTCGTCTCCCGCCCTCCACAGAGGACGAAACCGGGGGGGAAGGGGGGGGGGCGATGATGGAAAGAGCGGGCTTTCACTCGCGATTGGGGGGAAGGGGCGCGGCGGCTTCCGAGAATGAGCGCTGGCCCCCATCCCATCCCATCCCGCTCTTAGGCGAGTGCCGCCTCTCCCGCTACGCCGAACCGATAGGCCCCTCTCGCTCACTTCGATCCTAAAGTCGGAAGAAATCTCCGGCTACCGGGTACAAGCAACACCTCCAACATACAAAGCCTTCGTACAATATCAGTGACGTCACACAAGTAGTCCTTAGCCGATAAGAACTCTCACCGTGCATCTATTCGTTTCGAGCAAATTCTGAGATTTACAACCACCAGAAAGTACCCATGTTTGCTCTTTGGCGTCCAAGGAAACTTTTTCCACTCAATAAATAAGTTTAACTATTATATTCGTTGATAAACCGTGTTTAGAATTCCGGTGATACCTCGGCTAAGGAACGTGTTGGTGGGTGAGCACGCTAACATAACGCAGCCGCATTATGTTTGAGTTGTTAATAGTTTTAGGACACTTAACGAGCAAATTATTTAGCTTGAAATTAAGAAACATTAGAAATAAAAAGGTAAAAGAAACATTATCTGGGAGTTTGGAATGAAGCAATTCCGTTAAGACTTTTACATAACCGATTTACACTTGATCAATTGACATGACTTTGATTTTCCCTCCCGAGGAGCAGAGAAGGATATTTGCAAGGAGGACACAAATAAATCAGCTAAAATGAATGTAGTGAGACGCGGCAATTAAAATTAGAATCGTAAAGTATAGCTAAGACATCATGTACGTAGCAGGTGCTGGTACAAGGCTCCCTCGCCCAAGGAGGGGTGGTGCTGTCAATCAGTCTACATGTATCCATCAGTCTCAAAAAAATGTAAAATGGCAGGCCATCCCGGGGCTTGTCTACGACATCCATTGGTGCGGAGCGTAGCACATCGGTGGGCATGGCTGCCATGAATAAACAATTGAAGCTCAAAATCTATAAAATCCATAAGTTTTTTTAAAATAAACACCTTTATTATTGCTAAAAATATGTTGAAACACACTCCAACCTTGGCTCAATACTCGTTCTCCACTCTTAACGTTTCACGATCACTATAATACGAGTCACAAACCAAAATACACGATTGATATTGTCAAATCCAGATGGAGGACGACTTTGCGTTTCACGTGCGACAAAATTGCTTACAAATATTTAACCTCTTCAACACACGAAGAAATGGCTTTTGGATTTTAGTGTATAGCGTGGAAGATTCCCTGCTCCCACAGCCATAAGTTCATTGGCGGGGAACTGTGTAACTGTGTATGAATCCACTTGTTTGATGCAGTGTCTTAGAATATTCTTCACACACGAGTAGTAACGTAATTAGATATTCCGTATGAATGACTCGAAAACACTCATCTTGTAGCCACAGTCTCTTTGACCCGCATTTCCTACGCAGCCGTATTACCAGATGATAATTATTAGCTAACGTGACGCTTCTGCTGCAGGTAATGTGTATATCCATGGTGGAAATCACTAAAACTTTCTGGTCACACTGCGCAGAAATAGGAAGAAAATAAAGCCTCCGACTGCCCAGTCACCGTGTATAAAATTTCGTAACTCCGCAGCTGCGGGCAACATGAGCAGCCCATTAATTAACCACCATGTGCTCTCTGCCGGAAAATCAAAAGACCTTTGAAGAGATAGGATTCTCGGCGGGCGAGTCTTTTTTCTAAATAAGTTGCAGTGTAAGGGCTACAGCTCTCTGTAAACGTCACACATCTTCCGTCATCTGTGATTATGCCTATCGGATACCTATGTAAATATCTATGCTTGCATCGGTAGCGTTCCGTCTATCGCAATATTTATATATTTATGTTGTTCTTCTGCAGAACATTATTTCTGTCTTCTTTTTATTTAACCGCGGGTTAAAAATCTTCCCTTATTATTCAGTTCATTCCTACTATAGATATATTTCAGTCCTATTTATCCGGTATCATCAGAAAATCTTAGCGTATTGATATATTGTCATCTATTGATTCAGTCTATGTATTCTGCACACGTCGTGTTTGTCGGCGGGGAATTATGCCGACTGTCTCGATTTTCCGTTCCAGCGATTGATGGGAGGATTTGTCCGAAGGATAGCGCGATGGCACAAGGGCACACTCATCTGATACTTTTGCGCGAAAATGCCTTTTGAAATAACATTATCCCATTTATCGAGATATTTACAAAAAAGGCATAAAGAGAGATGTTAGATTTAGACTAGGAGATAGTTTCTGGCGTGACTTGGTGGGCCTGCTTCATGATTATATTAGACACAAACTTTGTAATTCCACACAAATATGTTTTCCACACGACACAGGTCTCGTCGCAATGCAGCATCATCAGGTGATTTTACAGAAAATATTCACGGCATACATAGTCCTTGGGAAGGTGGGCGGGGGGAGTGGTGTGTGGGAGTAATTAGGTACAACGAGGCCCAATACCTGCTTACCCAACCTCCCTGTACCTAATTACTCCCGCAGACCACTCCCCCCACCCACCTTCCCAAGAACTATGTATGCCGTGAGTATTTTCTGTAAAATCACCTGATGTTGTTGCATTGCGACGAGACCTGGGTCGTGTGGAAAACATATTTGTGTGCAATTACAAAGTTTGTGTCTCATTTAATCATTTAATTAGATTTTTGACACCTGGGGTGGGCATAGTTCGGTCTGTGTCCCACGCTGGAACATCAATTACCTCATATTTCAGCGGCTGAAGGAGTATTCCATGACACGGATATCATTTTGCATTTGCATTGCTCAGTAACTCTCAGATTTTTTTACTGAAAAAAAGTTCCAGGGTCAGAAACATAGATCCATTGTTCTGTACGAGAATTTCCCATGCGTTTTTCCGTATATCGGATGACTGGTTTGAGATGAGGTTTTCCATGATCTAAGATTATGAAAATTTATTGAAATTCACCGAGTACGAATAATCCGACAGTTTTCATATTTCCTTCATGTCACCTGGATGAATAGCCTCCTTGTGGGCTCAACTCATGGAGGTAGACAGTATAAAGAACCGCGATTATTTGTAATTTTTTTCACTCTTGGATGACTCCCATGTGCATTCACCAAAGTAAGAGAGACAAATAAAAACATTAGGGGCTAGGGGATGGGATTAAACCATTGCAGCAAGCAACCAGTGTTTCTCCACTTCCAGAAAACAAACATGCTCTGTGACATTTCAAAAGTAACATAATGATAACGGGTGCATTTATTGGATGTAGATTCAACTAATTCAAAAAAATTCAAATGGGTAATATGTGGAGTGAAGAGACTGAACAGAACATACAATAATTTGAAAATCACACTAGAGGATATTAATAAAAGGTTGTCGCCACGGGATAAGCAAAAAAATTCCATGTTTCCAGGAAAAAAACTAAAGAAGGAAAATATGCCTTGTAGACCGGGGGAATGAGAGAGAAATATTCTGAAAGAATGAAAGAGAATGGGAAGGAAAGGAAGCTGTTGAAATGAGCTTATTCAATAGTGCCTATACTCATTTGAAAGAAGGCTTAAGAATATTTATTAATTTTGTGGGAATAATAACGCTGTAATAGCGATAATTATTAATCAAACAATTTAACAAGATAGTGAACATTTCGGCACGGACTATTATTTATCTTACCATATAGGTAAGATTTCCAAAAATTGGTTCGTCCCATGAGTTACGGGAAGTCAAAACCTTATTTTTAAGAAATTTAATCATCCATTTAATAGAAAAAAAATTTCTGCCCATTTATGGAATTCTTGCGTCAATTACAATTGACATAAAATTTTGATAATTACCTTCTCATTACGTTGCATTTGCCTTTAGTTCAATAAAATTGATGCAGTTTTGCCAAAACTTGTACATTTTTCTTTGCATATGATTTTTCCATTTAATTACCTCATCAGGACCCTGACGTATTATTCCATTGTGGTTATTTTTTTATTAATTATAGTGCTGCCATCTTTTATTGAAAATATGAACTTGTGAGTTGATAAAAGTACGACGAGAGCAGAATTAAACCTCGTTGCGAGGATATTGATGTTGAATTTTGGTGTTCAGCAATAGTTTTATTTAACGGCATATCTTTGTATTTATTATACCCAATTTTTGTTCAATTTAATGAAACTTAAACACAGGCGCACATATATATATATATATATATATGTTCATGAGAAAACTCATTCGAGCACAATATATAACACAGCCACAGGGATGGCGAGGAACACTCACAAATAACTGGGTCCAATAATTTCGATGGCTCTCATCTTCTTCGAGGGGTAGGTGAAAGGGATCCTCTGAAAGACTCACATTGGGAAGAGATCTTTTGGGCCTTGCTTGCCCCTTCGTCTGTCTGAGAGAAGCCATTCCCTGCCTTCTTCCTTTGTCCCTGCCCCCTCCACCTCCCTTCCCTCTCCTCCCCCCTTCCCCTTTTTACAACGTTTTTTTCCAG
>WURS02035907.1:0-11434 GCA_011762765.2 Rhinocypha anisoptera
GAGAGAGAGAGAGAGAGAGAGAGAGAGAGAGAGAGAGAGAGAGAGAGAGAGAGAGAGAGAGAGAGAGAGAGAGAACCTGAGTGTTTGTGTGAGGGATTGATCGAGAGGTAAGATAGACGAGTGTGTGAGCCAAGTTCGTTCGCCTCAGCTCAGTGGCTCGGAAACGTTGGCATTTGGAAATCAAACTTGAGAGGTGGTTGAATGAATGTTTCTCTCTCTCTCTCACCTCCCTCTCTCACTCTCTTTCTCTCTCACTCACTCACTCATTCAAGAAGTGAGTGATGGCAAGCACGAGGGAATCGATCCATCACAGACACACACATATCGCGGCTTGCGCTAGTGAGCTTGGTGAGCGACTCGAAATCTGAGTGTCAACTACTGCGATCCATTAGCAAGCAAGTCACCTGAATTCAATTTCGCGCCGTAGGTAATAGACTTGCACCTCGAGTGCTTGGGTACTCACCCACTGTGAGAGTGAGGAAACGAGAGAGAGATAGAGAGAGAGAGAGAGAGAGAGAAAGAGAGTTATAGAATGAGAAAAAGCTCTAGAGATAGAAATAAGCAATGCGAGTCAGAAACAGCAGCAAGCTGGAGATGGAAAGTGAGAGAAAGAGAGCGAAAGATGAAATCCAATTTATTTCAATTTGTCACACTTTAATAATTTTCCATTTGCACCGCAACTCTCGCACCAGTAGATCTCTCAAGATTGATCGCATTGGAATCACACCAGGTGGAGAGTGTCTATGAATGTGAGTCAAGCATTTTTTGTGCAATAGCCTTCTTTGAATTTATGATCAAGTTTTAATTTTTATCCTTTCTTTCTTTATCAATTTTGAATGAGCCAACGTGAATGAAATACCATTGAATAATAATAAAATTTGCTTTTCTTAAACAAAATCTTTTGAAAAACTTGATCACTAATTGGCTTAACTCAGTGGGATCAAGTTTCAACCAAGTTTTTTTCTGGTTTCGGGTCCAATCCAAAAGTGATTGCACTGGTGTAACCTAATCTAATCACGCTAATTAAAGTTTTGCAATATTTGTTCTACTAGAAATTTCAAACGAATTATATAACACAATTAAAATAAAAAATTGTTCGAATAAATGAAATTAACTTAATTATATGCGTGTACATTGAGTCACGTTTAATGTGTAATATATAAGAACCGTATTCGATTCGAAAAGAACAAATTTCTAATTTAGGTTAGGTTTACTTGGTGGTATTTCTACTGGTATTCTACTGATTGATTGTCTCGGATTTTTGGTTTTCCTCTTTGCATTCAATTTTGGTCTTTCTTTCTCTCGAACATCTCTTTCTCTTCTACTTGCTGAGATGAGAGTTCGAGAGAACTGTGGCAAGTGGTTTTGGAGTGCGGTCTTGGTTGGTGTGTTAGTGAACAGTTTGGTGGGCGTGGCCAAAGCGGACGATGAAAGCAGTGATGAGGGCACATCATCATCATCATTATCATCATCAAAGGTCAAACGAGGGCCTATCAATGGCGAACTCAACACTCCTCCCAAATCTCCTCTTGAAGCGGTTATGCAACCTCAACGTAAGCATATATAAATTTTGATTATTTTTAAACAAAGTTTAATTTTCTAAATTTAAAGCTGACACAAAACTTAAGTTAAATCCCCTTAATCCAAAAGAACAAGGTAAGATATATAAATCAGGAAAATATAATGGGCAAATTTTAAACAATTTACTTTTTTTGTTCTGAGTAGTTCAGATACAACAAAGAAGCAAATCTCCAGCACCTAAATTGGATCTTGATGATACAGAAGTGTCTATGACTGTCACTCCACAAGAGCTAATCAATGAGTCTAAGATGGCTACTAATGAAACCAATGTTCAATCGGAAAGTAATCGCACTCTGGAAGGTATCAATAATTTTGTAATCTTTGTTTTGATCAATTGTAATTTAATCATATTTTTATTATCAGAAGAACTGATTGCAGGTTTGGGAGATCTGCCCGAGGAGATTGTAAAAAGTCCATACAGTGTGAAACCCCCGATAGCTCGTGCAATGCAGATTGAGATAGAGACCACCGAGGCTGAATTGGATGAAGTGATGCTCAAGTGGGGTTTGATTGCAGTTCTCATCGCGGTGCCAATTCTCCTCCTTCCCATTCTCTTTTTGTTCACTCGGTCGCGTGGTCAGCCGGAAAAGCCCAACATGGTGAAGCTGGATCAGTCGGTGACACTCTTGCCCACGGTTCGTCCCGACGATGCCTACCTCCACGAGTATGCCTCGCGTCCAAGTCAACTTAACGTGGTTCAGGTAAATTCCGAAACGGGATCTCCCTATTACTATCTGCCCAAAGAAACCGGAGTGATGTTTCAACCCACGGGACAACTCTTTCACCCACCGTCGGGTGTACTCTTCAACCCGGTGCCGGGCTTCATGCACAACCCACTGGGTGCGTACAACGTGCACATCGAGAGTGGCCGTCAATGTGACCCGTTGCCGAGCCACGTGTACAACCAGACCACCAACGAGTTGTACGAGCGATGCCTCGCCATGGCCTACGACATCGAAAACGGGTGCTTCTTCCTGCCGCCCGAGGTGAACGCGCCCAACGAGGCTGCCGCGGTGCGTCGCATCAAACCGGAAGAGTTGCCGGAAGAGCTTGGTGAGATTTATGCTTCACTGCTGTGCGGTGCTCAGGGTAGCCAGCCTCAGACGGGTGGTGGTGGGGTGCCTAGCGTGACGCCCAAACACAACCCACTGCTGATCGATGAGCTCGACGCGAACAAGCCGACCAGTGCCACCTTTCGCGAGACACCTCGCTCCGCCATCAATCAGGCTGCGGTGATGAAGCTCTTCCAGCAAAAAGCCAACGAACCGAGCAAGTACATGGACGCGGCCAGTCAGGTGCTGAGCAGCCAACAGTAGCACTAACGCACTACCTGAAAGACACTCCCCACTAACCCAGCAAACCATCATCACCAAACACCCGTCAACACGCCAAATTGCATCACTCACTCAGTGGGAACCAGTTGTGGTGGTGGCACTGCCGCCATAGCTGGCAACCATTGTTAGTTTTGTTCAAATAAAATTATTCATTCACAACACACTGAAATCCAGGCAAAACCTTTTTCGAGCACTAACAAACAATGAAAACCACCAACCCGACATTGTGTAATGTCAGGCTTTATTAAACTGCTTAAAATAGCAAATTTTGCGTCTCGTGCACTCTCCACCTCTCTCTAGGTTGGTGAATATCAACTTACACGCACACCGAGCACGACTACAAATTATTACACTCAGCAAATTCCAAGAATAATTTGCCAAACAAATCTGATCTCTACAAAATCACCCTTATAAATAATGGTACTGAATTCGTATGTCCCCTCTACTCGTGCTTTTCATAACTCGCTTCTATGAGCATGGCCATTATTAAAGATTTAAAGCAAAATTGCTTAAATGATGCTAATAATAATAATAATAATAATAAAATGACAACAACAATATTGAAAATATAAATTAAAAATTAATATTTAATGCTTAATCTTGCTTTATTGCTTCTGTGCATTGGAACAACAAAAATCAAACTAAATAGAGTCCAATCACGAATAGTAGTAGATGCAATTTGACTCAATTGGCATTGGAGAATCATGTGTCTTGGCCGTGTTTCTCTTGTAAACATATCCTGACCAGATGACCAGAATCCTAAAGTTGTACGCACACACACACACACACTTAGCCTAATTGGCCGGTTAAGATCAACATTGGGCAAAGTAAGCAGAAAAGAGAAAACATGAAAGAGAGAAGAGAGAAAGTGAAACTAAACGAATGTTGTAGAGTAGATCGAGGCAAATCAGAATTGCTTTGCAACACACAATGCAACGTGACATAGCAGTTCTACACGCTGCATTCTCGTGTTTATGACTTCCGAGGTTTTTAGAGCTTTTCAAGGGAAGAATCATAATATAAAACGGTGGCGAGGCCCATCACAAACATCTGCCGCTGCAAAGCAGCTGCTGTGACCATCAATAAGGCGAACATTAGCTTGCTTTCAAACCGTAAAAGTAGAAAAAAATTAATTGATTTTTCACAAGAATAATGATAGAAAATTTATAATAGTATAAAACTTTAGCTAGACTTTCGCTCTTCTCCATCTAACTAAATGGTGTGTATGTATGTGTGAAGCAATCTGTTTCGACTTGCACGCATGATTGGCTCAAGCCACCTTGCGTCTGCAATAATTATGCACACACACACACACACACACACACACATACCTACAATCTTGTCAAACATGTACCATATACATGGTTTATCCACTCAGGATGAGACTTTATTGCAATCAAGTTCCGTTGATGTGATGTGTTGAAGATGAGATTTACAACAGCCACCGTGATTGTTCTGTTACAACAACACATTTTACTCTCACACACACAAGCACAGCACACATTCAACCCCAACACACTGTTTCCACGCGGGAAAAATGGTGACAATAAAAGTTGTTTTGAAACGATTTAGTTTCCCCGGTTAATTGCGACACAAGTGACCCTCTGGAGAGAAGCAAAGTAGCATTAACGTGCCTGAGTATAGTAAGACTTGACAGTGCCCAGTGTGTGCGTTAGTGTGTGTGTGAGCCAAATGATTGCTAAACGACCACTATCAAAATCCACTTTGCATTAAGAGTGTGAGTGTGTAAGGAAGGAAGAGAGAGAGAGAGAGAGAGAGAGAGGGAAAGCAAGAAGAAAGAAAGGGGTGATGTAGAGTGAAGATAGGAGAAAGAAACGAGAAATAGTGCTAGAGTCCTAATTAAAAATAAGTTATATCCTGAAACAAAATACTTGTCTTCGGCGCACACGCTTTCTAGCTTTAATGAGATCCATCACAAACGAGTTCTGGCAGGCGTAGCAATGAAGATGCTCAAGTGAGCACTTTGGCACACTCTCACACACACTTTCATTCTGGCATAAGTATACACAAATACTTAATGGAAAAGAGTGTGAGTGAACGAATGAAAGAGTGAGAGAGACAAAAGAATGAGCAAGTAGAAGTGAGACCAAGTTCCAACAAGGCCAATGAGAATGAGCCTAATTGGAGTGAGATACCGGACGGCAAATAGCATTGGCAAAAGCACAAGCCAAGCAAATCAACCACGGCGGCGGCGGCAAATTCAACTCGAGTGGAATTAAACACAACACGCATAATAACAATACACCCACACACACAGACAAAGCTAACCTAGAAGATCTTGATAAGACACCCAAGTAACAACATTGAGTCAAGAGAAAAGCAAGCGTATTATGCTTGACAAGAACAGCAGCAACAACTGCAATCATGGCACACACAACTTCTAATCCAATTTCAACGTTAACTTTTCTTGGTAGAACAGATAACGAATGCGTTTAGGCTTAGCATTTTGCACACACATACACAAAACTTACTTTTGTGCTGTTGTTATAGCTTTTCTTCTTCTTGTTAAATATTATATAATAAAAACGCGATTCATGAAGAAAACACTGTACATTGTACATTGTGTTTTAGAACGAACAAAAATACAACGCCAACGCATTCAAAACTTTTATATGTAAATCCTAATTCTATTTTAATTAAACTCTCATCCCAGTTTGACAAGCAGGTAGGGAAAAATCCTAGGAACAAAATAAAGTTTTTGAGTTGCTTTAAATCCTAAAAAATTAGTTTCTTCGAACTTGCTTAGCAAGGTTTTTTCCCTTTAACTTGTTTTCAAAATAATACAGCATCCCTAGTTTCAAAAGATTTAGATTAAAAGTTGGGCTTGTGGAGGTGGAGTTGTAAAGATGAAAAGATGAGGGAGGTAGACCAATTTATTGAAAATTAGCGTGCAAAGCGTTCATTTTGACACGCGCTTACACACACACACACAAACTAGCACTAACACTGGCACCCTAGCATCACTAATTAATCGATGATTTATACAAACGCCTCGACTGCTTCTGCAGTTGCTGTTGATGATGATGATGATGGTGATGGTGAGGATGAGGATGGAGGCGATGTGGAAATGAGTCACACATGCCCCACTAGAAACGAGCACTAAGCAATTTCTTCTGCTTCACTTCCCGCCCCTCACATTTACTCTCATCCATTCTCTCTCTCTCTTTCTCTCTCTCTCTCTCTCTTTCACTCAAACATTTTTTTCTCTTCCTGTCTCTCTCTCTTTCATATACAAACAAACTAATTATTAATTCTAAAAATTATCATTATTAGACTCTAAATAATGAGTGCTATGCAGAGAACGTGTGTCTGTCTTTCTATCCTCTCTTTCTCCCTCTCTTTCTCTCTCTTTCTCTCACACTCTATTTTTCTCTATCTATGTGTGTGTGTATGTTTCAGTGTGTCACACGCACACACTCATTCTCCCATTCCATTATTGTTAAAACGTGATGATGCCATTCTTAATACCTGATAATAAATGAATCTCCTGTCCTATCCTCTACCAACTTGCCACCTTCTCTCTCTCGCTTGCTCTCTTTCTCACTTTATTTTCTCATACTTTTTCTTTAACAATTCTTAGAAAAAAACTAAATCCTTTTTATACCAAAAATGAAAAGCAATAAAGCAAAAATATATATATAATTATATATAATATACCAAAAGAGTATATTATGGCAGACAATATCATTATATATACGAGTAAAGTAAGAGATAAAAAATAAAATAAAAATATTTATATATATTATATATATCCTAATAACAATAATAAAAAGCTAATTAAAGCTTCGCATCAAGCTAAGCGTGCGTGACGGAAGAAATTTCCAATGTAGATGTGAGCAAATGTGTGTGTCTATGTGTCTATGTGTATGTCTGTGTTTACCCAAGTGATGGCGCAAAGTTTATCTAAGGTGTCTGAGGTATCACACAGGATTTAATTAAGTTAACTTTTGCACGCTATCCTTAGTTTGTAGTGTTTTGATTTAGCTTGTCACTTACATTATAACCAAAAATAAAACCGAAATATTTAGCACAAACACCAATGCCTTAACAAAAACCTTAATGCATTATAACTTTTAAAATGTGTGAGTGTGTTTTTGTTGCAATAGTGTATTTTGATATTACCTCAATTCAAGTATGACTCATTTTGCACACTCACATACACAATAGGTCAACAATTGGAAAGACCATTTCCCGAGATCCGATCGACACATTAGGAAATTTTTCTCCATTTCATTCGTCTAGAGTATTTAAATGCCACACAGCGAAGTCGCCTTTCAGGGGCAGGGGAAAGCGGCGCGCCGTTGAGGCCATTTTACGACTTTTCCCAATGAGCCTACTTCTTTTAGGTTTCATTCTTCTACTACTCTCTTTCTCACTCACACACTCACTAACTCTCCCCCTTTTCCTTTCTCAATTGGACACTAGATTAAATGCAATTGGCAATCGGCTTAGTCAATTTGACTTAATTTCGATTCCATCTCTGATTGTTTGCACGCACGCGGAGTGGTTAAATGTGTGTGAGTGAGAAAGAGAATAAAGAAAGTAAAGTTAAATTTTGATTGGACAACTCGATCGGAAATAGTCGATTTAAGATGGGGGTGTGTGTGGGTGTGATAGGCAATCGGTTTCACTAGTCGGTAATTGTGTCCCGACCAGTGACTTTCTCTCTCTCTCTCTCTCTCTCTCTCTTTCTCTCTCTTTCTCTCTCTCTTTCTCTTTCTTTCTTTCTTTCTCTCTCTCTTCGTTCTCAATCTTTTTTATTTTTTATTCTCTCTCTTCTACAATTGTAGCTTCTCTTTTCTCTCCACTCCACAGCACTGCAGTAGTCTTCGTGGTCGTCGTTGATGTTGTTGTTGTTGATGCCCCTGCCGGCCATTATCGTTTATTATCCCCTATGACAGTTGCGTTTGTTGGCATTTTGGTACTTCTCTCTCTCTCTTTTTCTTTCTCTTTCTCTCTCTCAGTGGCTCACTTTCCAAATCCGTTGGTTCGAATCGTAAAGGCGACCAATTGCAAGAGAACCCATACACACACAGTTTGGCAATGGTTCTCGGATCTATATTAGCACATCGACACCGGCAACGATCATAGTCTGAGAGAGAGAAAGAGGAAACAAGAAAGAGAGAGAGAGAGAGAGAGAGAGAGAGTTTATTCGGATTTCGATTTATTATACGCCAAGAAAGCAATGGACTCTGCGAGCCCCATTTAATGACCGAACGCACCCAAAGAACGAGTCCGGTATTTAGTGCCTAAGCGAAGCAGTTGCCTTCTACAGATACACACTGGTCACCCAGGGTCTCTAAGAGAGAGAGAGAGAGAAAGAGAGAGAGAGAGAGAGACTCCACATCAATTTATTTAACTTTTGCCTTTCTTATGATTAAGTCTGGCTGTTACCGAAGCTTGGCCTCTATTTGGAGACTTTTCTCTCACTGACTCACTTACTCACTCTTTTCCTTTTTCTCCCTTAATCTTTTTATTTTTTTCCTTTTTCTCCTCTCAAACTCTGGTCGGGCACCGGTAAGTAGACCAATTTTTTTAAAGATCCTAACAACCGACAACTTGAATAACTGTAAAGCTATAAATTGTTAGACTTTGAATACTTATATATTTGTGTGTGTAGATTGAATTAGAGTAGAAAGTAAAGTAATTTGACTCACAAAAAGAGAGAGACCAAGTGAGCAAGTTATCGTCTTGGCAGTACTTTTATTATCGACTTTACTTTTTTCCAACAAATGGCTAAATTATGATGATGGCTCAGATGATGATGATGATGATAATAATTCACTTTCAGTTCGAGCACATTTACACAAAATACTTAAACTCATGCCCATCTTTAATAAAGTTCATCTTTACTCTCTCTCTCCATAAAAACTATTTTTAAGAAAATTAATAAAAATTCCATACAAATTCTCATATTGAGACAATTCAATTTTCAAAATACAAAAAAAACAGTCAAAACAATTGTTGATCAACTCTATGATTCGGTTTGATTTGTATCATACTTGTATATATATTTCAATAAAAATTCGCAAACAGCTTACAAAAAAGCATGTTACTTACCGGAAAAAAACAAAATAAAGTTGTCCCAAAATTAGCTAAAACAATCCAAAAGTGAGAGTTTCAATCAAAAATGCACTTGAACTGCGTCGAAAGAAGAAGTGTAGAGTCACTTGAAAACTGCAAGAGGCTTTTTGATGGGATTTTAATTAAACAAAATTCCACTATGAAAGAGCAATCATAGTAATAATAATAATATGATGGAATAGATATATATATATATTAATTAAGTGTACTTGTAACGAGTCAAGTTAGGTTTGGAATTTTTCTTTCTTTCAACCCTTTAAGTATGATGTTGATGTTGATAATAATTATGCCAAATTAGTTGATGTGTTGATGCTAAACTAAATGTGTATGAGAAAAAGTGAGTGAAAGTTTTAGGAACAAGTCACGAGATGTGTTGAGTAAGGGAGAGTTAAGAGAGAGAGAGAGAGAGAGAGAGAGAGAGAGAGGGAGTTGATGCGGCGTGGATTGTGTCGTGTCGAGCACTCGACTGCACGTTGCCTCTCATCGGAATCGTCTGTGCCTGACTAGGTTGGGGAGGGTAAGCTACTTTTGGGTGCTAGCGGCATCTCTCTCTCTCTCTCTCTCTCTCTCTCTCTCTCTATTCTCTCTCTCTCTCTTTTCTCTCTCTCTCTCTCTCTCTTACTAACTCACTTTCTCTCTCACTCACTTTCTCTACCCTTTCTCTCTCTCTTTCACTCTCTCCATGATCATCGAACGGACCGATTACCATTCTCACTCTTCCAAAAAGAGATGATTTATATATATCAACACGGAAAGTTGAACACCAAAATGAGGAGAACACATTCTGATTCATAGAGAAAGATAGAGAGTGAGGATAAAAGAAAGAGTGCGATGCTTGGTTGTCATGCCACTTCCTTTGCTCCTCTTTCTCTCCTCTCTTTCTTGGTTTTTGGTAAAAAAACAAAAATAAAATGTTATTATTAAATTTTATAAAAGAATGATGTTGACTTAAAATATTTATTAAAAATGAAAATTTTGACTATTTTATAAAATCTTAGAATATTTTAATTTTAACAATAACTAGCTAAAACTAACAGATAAGTACCAGTGTCGTATCCCAAACAATACGTCATTTGTGGACGGACGACTCAGCTGATCTTGCAGCTTGTGTCGCCCCTTTCTCTCTCTCTCCCTCTCTCTTTCTTACTCTCTCTCTCAATCATTTCCTCTCTCTCTCTTTATCAACTCACTGACTGCCTTCAATGTCAAAGACCAGATTACGACAATCAGAACTATTCTAACTGAACATTTTACATACAGCACAGGTAATCATGAGTTTTTGCTGGTTTGTAAAAATTTTACTAAAACGTTAAAAAATCGGAGAAAAAAGTTAACCCAAAAATTACAATATTTGTTGTAGCTTTCGTTTAAAAATTTATGAACGAAGTTATGTGTCTGTGAGTATCCATAAAGAAACTATACTTTTAGGAACAAAATGTGCGTGGGCAAAAAGCAAAGTTTGACTGATGACGCTCATTAGTTTTTCAGAGAAACAGAAAATGGAAAACGTGAAAAATAAATTCAGAAAGTGAAAGGGAGCGAGAGAGTTTTTGCACTAAAAGACCATGGTTTCAAATTTTTCCCATTTTAATGGATAACACAACCACTAAATCAATACATTGCTTTAAAAATGATTTTATAAGAACAAGAGGGAAAAGGAAAATAAAGAGAGGGAGAAATGAAAAAAGAAAAAGGAAAGATTAAGAAAGAGAGAGAGAGAGAGAGAGTGAGAGAGAGAGAGAGAAAGAGTGAGAGAGAGGAGAGATGGAGAAAGAAAGAGAAAAAAGGGAAAGAGTGCTTGGTATATAAATAATTTATTCCCTTTAATTGCCTATTAATCGATGAGACTCGTTCTCTCTCTCTCTCTCTCTCTCTCTCTCTCTCAACCAGTGAGCGAACTCACTTGGGGATTAGTCGTTTTTGGCACTACTCAGCATCTTTCGTTTTTTCTTTTTGTCAAATCTTTCTCTCTTTCTCTCTCTCTCACTTTTACTTACTAACTCTTACTCTATCACTTTCTCTCTCTCTCTTTCTCAAAAAAGCATTAAAGATAAATTTTAATTTACCTCTAATTGCCATAAGCACTAATCAATAGTAATTATTTTTATTACATGGGTGAAAACGAGAAAGAGAGAAAAAGAGAAAGAGAGAGAGAGAGAGATAAAATAAGTCAGAGTATCATAATAATTTATATAATTCCTAAAATCTCTAATAAAAGTAAAACTAATAATGAGTATAATCAAAATAAATAAAGTTGATAATTAGATTAATCTTTGATTTTGTCAGGGTTAAGATTCGAGTTGCAACAATAGTGTAAAAATTATAATAAAGTGTTTTAATTCAATTAAAATATAGACTGGCACAATGTACTTAAGATTGATTTTTTGCACTCAAATGAAGGTGATAGATAGATA
>WURS02035917.1:0-11432 GCA_011762765.2 Rhinocypha anisoptera
CTTTCTTATTCAATTTGGAAAAATATATTATAAAAGTATGTTGTCATAAATAATATACATGTTTGCAATAGGGATATCAAATTGCTGGAACTGATTTATAAAAAAATTCTGTATATAATTTTTTAAAATTACATCATTTAGCATTTCATCATTTAATCATTCGATTATTTTACATGGTCATCTGAATGATGGTTGAATGATCCCATGAATCCAAAAAATTCTGTAATTTTGAGATCATAAAATGCAGATTTATTTAAAAGCAGAAAATGTATTTTAAATTGATGACAAAATGTCCTTTAATCTCTGAAGCTGTATCTCTAACTTAAAATAGTTAACATGGCTCATAGGAGGGCATCATTCATGGGATCAGTCATCACATGGGGAAAAATAAGAACATATTCTAAAGTTTTCTTGCATGAAATAAAAAAATGAAAAACCTCATAAGTAAGTTAATGTATTGAGTTAACCATATTGGCTAAGGGGCCAAAAACAAGATGTATGGAAAAAGATCATTTTGGCAGATACTTTATTCTTTAATTACTTAAATGAATACTTAGTTACTCCATAAATCCCTAAGAATTTCATGTAAGTTTCATCTTAATTATTATTACTAGATGTATATTATTAATTTAATATTATTTAAATGATGTAGAATGCAATGGAATCATGGTGAATTAGTGACTACCTTGACTCAAAATATTTGCCATTTTTCATAAAATATTTTATAATGGCTTCAAATAGGATCTTTTAGTTTCATACTTAAAACATAAGATCTTTTCTTAGAAAAACTACTTAGTGTTGCTACATTTATTATTTTTAGAGTGTATTCTCAAGATTCCATGAAACTACAACCTAAGTGGGGTACCAATATCACTATTTATCTCAATAGGAGCTATTCTGGTTCTCAGTAGATTTCTAATAAAGTTTTTTAGCTTTTACTTACCTGACTCATTTTACTCTGTAATTAAAGAATAATGGAAGTAATTAAAATGAAATTCTAATTCTACTGAAAATTTTCTAATCTAAAAATGTAGTAAACTAATTACTTGTTCCAACATGGTTAAGGATTAATATATGTGAGGAATACTGAGATAATTAAAATATGTACTGCAACTAAATATTACTGAGCATAAAAATCCTACCACTCTACAGGTACATGTTTTTTGAATGAAAAGAAGATAAAAATATTTATGTAAAACATTAATGACTCAGCATTAAACTAAATATATACATATAAATTGTTTAATCCCTCAGCTGTGGGATACATCTATCTATTTTTTGTCAGGCATGTGCAGGGAAAATGTTGTTTCTATGTGTGATCCACTCGTTCATACCCTCTCCAGTCCCTCTGCAAATTTCATGGCCTATAGAGCCTTTACTATTTATGGCTGTAGTAAAAATATCAAGTCATGCCTCAAAAAACTTGAGAGATTTACTTACTTATTGCTTCTAATTTAAAGAAATGAAGCACTCTCTGAATAAGAAGACAGTCACATTGATGTTTGAAAATATTATAGTAAATATCAAATAATATATGAAAGTCAGCTAAAAAAAATCTAAATAAGACAAATAATATACAAATAATAAATCTAAATAAAGATAACAAATGTAAAACCAAAGTATATCCATATATGTTATATGAATTTGAATTGTGGCTTTATTTTGGGCTATTTCTGATGATGAATACCCATTGAAGCCATTCATTTTCTTTTTATATTTTTTTGGGTGTACTATAACGTCAAGTGGAATGAGGGTGGCTGCCAATGGAAAAATTCCCGAGGACGGGAGTGTGAGGTTTCCTCATCCCACCTGACGCTGGTGGTCAATGGAAAAAATTCCTCAGGAGGGGAGTGTGGGGACGTTCGCCCAATATAATGGGAGCTGAGTCGAACGTACAAGACTACCTCCTGAGACTCCTACAAGACTACCTCCTGAGACCTCATGTTCGCCTGGTAGCAGGCTGCGGAAAAGACCGAATTTCGCTGTATTTTCTCGAGGCCAGCTCCAAATTTGGACGATGGACTTGTGGTTTTTCGTTCGTTTACAACGGTTCTGTGTGAACCATTTATCTTTACAAATTTATGATATAAGAGAAATAACAAAAGGAGTTCGGGATAGTGAAATTATTGTCACTTTTTATGAATATTAATATCTTTTCAATCATATTTTTACCGTAATTTCCGCTTAATTTCCGTTGGATATCTCGTCTTTTGAATTTCCGGCCGCGGTACACGCCCGTCTGAAATATGTTTAATCAGTGATTTAGCTTACTTCTTACGAAAATATTATATCTTTAATATATATTATCTCTTTATCTCGAAAATAGTATTAGGCAATTGTCTTTACTCGTCGTTGGAAAAATTTATTTACCACCGTTTTTTGTGTTCATTCCTTTACGGCAACTTTGATTCTAACGAATGCATAACGGTACGGAGTATGATGCTTACCAAAGGTTATTTACAGATAGGCGAGTGTACGTTGATGATTGATTATATTTTAACCGCGGAATAGCCTTTTAAGATAGAATGATGTCTTATGGGAGGAATGCGGTGTATAACAGGGATGTATATTATACCGTAGTTCTGTATTTTAAATTTTAATTTTATTAAACATCGACCATAGCAGGGAAATTTTATTTTTTCATCATCATCGCTAGTTTGTCTTTTTTCAAAGTCATGGAAGTTTTTAGCCATATTATTATATAAATTAAACATATATATATATATTGAAGGCTATAAAATATAAATAATTTGCTGCTTCCCCGTATACCAAGAAGTTTTGTTAAACACTTTAACTACCACACGAAGCCCTGTTGAATTAAATTATTTTAGCTTGTTTTTTCAAGGCGTGTCGATTTCGTATTAGAAAGATATTCAGTATGAGAGATGAACTTTTTTTTCCGGAGGTAAAATAACTGGTCGATGCAATATGTTTGATTTGTCCCTGGGGATCTCCTCTGCATTGTGGTATCGGCTTCTTCCCAAGATGGGCCGCAGCGCTGAATTTTGAACGACCAGAATGCGCGTCAGCATCGTTCTGCTTATTCCTGACCACGCTGGTGCAAAGTAGGTGAGGTCTGGCAGGACGCAGCTCTTGTCGAAACGCTTCAATACTTATATACATAGAAGGTGCTATGCTCATCGTTCCTCGTCTTTATGTTCTCTATGCGTTGTCTATGTATCTATGTGTTCCTCGCCTTGTGGGTCCATGAGGTTCCTCTTCCGAGTCAGTGAGGAAAAAAAGAATATTTTCTTGTTACTGAAAGTGATTGTTAAAGGGGAGAAGGAATAAGCACATCCACTGTTTATATTAGTCAGTCTTCACATTGACATCTGTAAGTATCCTGATTTTTTAACCTCGTCGTGAGCTATATTTTTTTTAGCATTTTAGCACCTCCTCTCCCAAATGTACAACGGGAGACAAGTGGACATGATTTGATATGCTCGTGAAACTTGCCAGTCTTGTGTAGCACTATTTTAGTTTACTCATTAATAAGAGAAAGATTAACTATAGGTACTTCAGATCTGGAGATATATACGGCCAATCGACTGACCATTCTTATTCTGTTAATATTTTACCATACATTGGAAGATATTTTGCTAAAATTCTTATTTTGAGAATGTTGAGTCTCATTGTCCTTCTCCGTGAAGTTCTCCTTATTTCAAACGATATTTTCTTTTTCGCATTTGATATTCCCGATTTTGAGAGATTGGTAAACCTTAAGTTAGGTCAATAGATGGTGCAAATTAAAAGCTATCGGCAGAAGTGAAAGTGTAATTAGTGGAGTATATAAGTATAATTAGCGGATAATAGGTGGATTAAAGAAACATGTATTTATCTTGACAGATTAAAATGTTCTACGCGTTAAGAACCGATAAGCGGTATCAACAACCAACAATAGAGAACACAACACATCGATGCCTAGTGACGCTTAATATAAATAAATAAACGATTAAGCAAAGAAAATATCATTTTACTTCAACAAATATTTTGTACCCGATCGACTCCTTCACAAGGGCATGAAGTAATAGTGCGTTTATCAAGGCCTATGTAACTGTAAATACACATACTTATGAATAGTTTTTGATAATAATATCGGTTTTCGGTCTTTATTATATGAGCACAGTTTAATAATTTTAACGGGAACTTTCTCTCTTGCCTGTTTTAAGAGTTTATCGAGGAATTAATTTGTTTACAGATTTTATAAGTAATGTTACTGGCGAAGGGCTACACAAAATTTCGAAAAAGATGTAAATTGCTAGGGCCAGTAGGTAGCTGTTAGTAACAAACAAGCGCCTACCACCTTATGGCCCAGCATTGACCCTTCCATGGGTGTTTTTAAAAAAATAAGGATACTGAATGAAATCTATAAAAACTCATTTCATACAAGGTATATTGAAAATTTATTTTGTGGAATCGGGTCACCTGCTGATAAAAATACTATGTTATCTCTAACTGCACAAGACTGTTTGATTTCAGTATATCAACTTTTGCTAAGTTATACTTTTAAAAAGCTTGACTTATCTACTATCACTAAATGAAGTAAATATGGTAAACTAATTGGTAATGTCATGCAAGCATATGTCATATTTTGGGGTGTATTTATGGTGGCCCACCTGTGCTGACGTGATAATTAAAATAGTGCATTCTCAACTGATGACGAGGGAAATAGTGTAGAGGTGTATGGTGTCTGCTGTGAGGAAAATCCAATCATATGGTCCGGGCACATGCCGAGGATGTGCTGGGCACTTAAGCCAGAACATGTGTTGAGTCATTTGTCATATTCTGGGTATACGTTTTTAGAATCTGCTCAGCATATTCCAATGTGCTGAGAGAATATGCTCAGAATGGGTGAAACCCGAGAGCTTTTCACCCAGATTATTCGCCGGGAAAACACCAGATCATACATCAATATGCTCAGAAAATTTTCTCAACACATGTTTTTACTAACACCATTACATCACATTCATACAACCACACTTGCATGGAATCTTTCAAGAATGTTGCTCCTTGCCAGCATAATGTCGCAGTTAAGAGTTGCCGAGGTGTTCATCCTTGAGATAGGCAATCTGCAGGGTTTTCAGTAGATGGCTTAACCGTAGATGGTTAATCCATCGACTAATCAATAAGCCAAGACGGAGGGGAAACTATCTCAGCAATTGGAGAGACACAGTTGGCTACAAATTTTTTAAGTAAATATTCGGTCGTATTTAGCCAACACCTCCTACGGAGTTGTGTATTTATCCACGGTAAAACAATTAGAGAGTCTATCTCTACTAATGCGCTAGTTAAATACACGTTATCCCTAAAATGAATTATGAATTCGATACGATAACTTAGCGTACAGTAATGTCGCTAACGGTTATAATTTGGAAATTTTACAGCTTTCAATGAAACTACAGTACTTTAGTTTTTTTGCTGAAAATAAACTAATACGTTTCCCCTAGACATAATCCCTCTAAAGTAAACAAAGTGATGTATTTATTATATTGTAACCCAATATAATATATATTATAAGCCCAATGTGTAACTACACTTACTCTGGGGCGTTATGCACCTGGGAATACGACTTTCGGACAGCATGATGCTTGAGATGTGAACTTCGACTACCTTAACCTTATTTCATGAAGTAAAGGGTCATCCCAACATAAATTTAATTGCTATAAGGACAGCATTAAATGTTTAACCCAGAAAATTAGTTGCTATTGCACCGATTGAATCATAAATTCTTGCTATGTTATGTGACAACGAATGATTCTCTGACCTCGGTGGCGGCGGGGTCACATCCTCGTCTGCCAATCCGGAGGTCACGAGTTCGAATCCCAGAAAGGTGGATTCTCATTCTCCATCTATGTCTATATGTGTTTCAACCTCTTTATACGTTTTTATATTGTGACACCGTAACGTGTTATATAGACTCAATTACTCCTTAATCACCCCTAATCCTTCCCCCATCGCGTAAAATTAGGAAGTAAGAACGAAAGTAAATGAAGTAGTGGTTTACATGTAGAGATGCTGAAATGTTGAGAAATCATGTTATGCTTCATGCAGGCATAGCATGAATAAGAAAGAAACAGGTGGAAGGAGGTAATGCGAGTGATTATTAACAAGGAAAAAGGAGATTGGATTTCGTTTTATTGTATGTACTCATAAAATATGTACTTGGAAAGATAATTTTATTTTTTTATAAAAGATATTTAAAAATAATGGTTTTAGTGGGAGAATCATAATATATCATTATCAGTGTTCTGCAAGTGCAGGTACTTGGTCTTCTATATATCTCTCTGTCTTCTCTCTCCTCTTCACAATTTATCAAAGATTTAATAATGTATAAAAACTGGTTTCATTCATAAATCATACAAACAATAACTTTTTGGTTACTCCTATAGACACGCTCCTACGCGTCAAAATGTTAGACTAAGGTGAATGACAAATCATTTGCAAGAACTAAATTATAGATTGATTAATTATCCTGCAACATCCTTCTAATAGTGCATACTGGTGAACTCTCTTACAAATTCGTACTGCTTCAATAGGAGACGAAATTGAAAATGGTGGCTCAGTAGTCATTATGGTGTTCCGGGGGACTGCAATTGTGAAGCTCCTTCAAGTTTTCCTCCTTCAAGTTCCCATTTAGCTGCAGCTAAAACTAACTCTGCTTCACCAAAAACTTTTTAAAGAGTTGCGGGCCGGAGTTTTCTCATGTAAAATTCCCGCATTCATACAGTTCCGCTTAACAAGTGGAATTACTATTTGGAGTCTTTCAATTACACGATGAAATGCATTAATGCACCAGAGCTCAATCCTCTGAAGCAATTATTTAAAGCTTAATATAAGATGAATTGGAGCTATAACATTAATCACACACTGTATGTGTATTAGTATCTGATATTCTTGTTGAATACCATAAAAACTGGTCTCGCACATTAAATTCCCGGTAGTCTATTCATAAGCAATGATACAATTTCATAACAGATAGTATCATCAAATAACATAAAGTACAAGAGCTTTTATGTTAAATATTTTATTAATTGTTGCAACTTTAAATAGATATCGGGTCTGATTCGTCATATTTATTTGGATGATATCCAGAGTCAATTATGAACTACAAACAAATGGAAGCTACTTAAAAGTATTAAAAATATCTAAATCTAACTATTATAAATAAAGTTTAAGGTTAATCAAAAGGTAAAAGAGTTCATTCGCTCGTCCTCTCCTTCCTCCAAGCATTCCAGGGACTCGGTTCGAACAACATGGATATGTCCCTCCTCATGGGAGATGATGCCACGAATGCCTTTGACCTCCCTGAAATCACTTCAACAGATTCAGGTTTATTGCTCTGCCACATTTTCGTGGCACCGCCATCTTGCCTTTTCGTTCCCGTTGCAGGATCTCCATCACCTGTTTGCTTCTCCATAGGGTCATCGACCAAAGGGCTCTCGACTCCTCCTCCGTGTTTGAGGTCGTTTTCTTGAGTTTTCACATTAATCGAGTTGACAATTTTTACTAGGTCGCTTGAGTTGACTGCGTAACTTGCATCGTGTGGTTCACTCCTTTCCAATGTCGTGTTTTGTATTGGCTTACGGTTCCCCGTGACACCGACATCCTCCCCGTCCACTTCCACCTCAGGTCTGGTACTGTAGAGTTCATGTGACTTTTGCCATTTTACGACCGTGTCTCGGTTTCCATAATGGTCATCAGTGACCTTTTCCGCCGGCCGCGAGTCAACAAGAGGCATCTTCGCCCTTTCCACAGAAGTCGCTGCCATTTTATAGGGCAGTCGGGGAAGAAATTCTTTATGTCCAGCAGAAGTCGATTGGATATATTTGTATCCACTGTCGATCGGATGGTAAGGACTTCGATTAGCCTGGACCGTCTGGGCCCTAGTTGCTTCTTTGCTCTTCTTAGGATCCACTCCACTTTGACCCACATTTACCTGATGTCTGTTCCTGTAGTCCATGTGTACTTTATTCCATTCCCTCACCCTATCCTTGACTCCGTGAGAGCCATCGAATGCCTCTTCCGTCGTCAAAGAACTATCAATAACCAACTCCGTCCCTTGCACTTTCGTTTCACTCGGCACGGTAAGCTGGAAACCATGATGCCCGGTAGACTTTGAGTCGACTAAAAGGCCTTGGGTATGCAGCGGTTTCCATGAAGAATCCCGTTCAGTCGTGGGCAATGACTCTGCGTTCTCGGACCCCGCTGGCCTGATATTCACCTCACCCCTGTTCTTGTAGTGCATATTTAAGGTTTTCCATTTCCTGTCTGCCTCGCGATCGCCGTTGGGGTCAGTATATAATTCCTCTTTGACCAATGAACGGTTCAGTACCAACTCCGTCCCTTCAACTGCAGCGGTGGGTGTTCTTTTGGGCGAATTCTCCTTATGCCCCGCAGACAATGTAATAGCTGGTCTTCCTACTCCGATTGTTTTCACTGCCGTGCCCGAAACAGCCGAGGCCTTCCCCGCGACCCCCATTGGTTCCACGGGACCGGTGTCCACCGTGACCAGGAGCGATTCTTTCTGCTCCTCCCTGTCCTCATCATCGCCCACGCACATCCTGAAGCAACTCAGCCTCCTACGCCTCTTCAATTTTTTGGATGACTTGACCCGTTTCAGCGACGTACTGGATTGGAATGAGGCAGCTGGCGTGGTGATATCTCTCGGCGGACCCTCCTCTTCCTCTCTGCTCAGCAATCCAGAGGCGCACCTGAGTAATACCAGAGTGTAAGGTTATTCTGTAGTAATACGAAGTGCCGCTCAAGCGAATGCAGTTAAACACGATGGGAGAGAAATATTAAAAGTGCAATGCATGGTCATCCGCTATTACACCGAATGAAATACATATCACCAATACACAGACATTAATATCTTAGCAGTGGCCCCGGAATGTACTTTTATTGATGTGTTATAGGACGTCAACCTCAAATAATAACCCTCAAGAAAAATACGTTTCATGCAAAAATACACGTCAAATGGATGATTGTATAGAATTGTCCAATGGCCTCCTAGATTTTAAGATGGTCCCGAGTCGACGACAGCGGAATGCATCTAATATGTTCACTATTTTTTTGTTTTCAGATACTTAAATGAGTCCATTAGTTGAACATAAATGAAAATAGTATTCATAAAAAGTCGTGATCTAAATTTCAATGAACTACTTACTTTTAAAAATGCATAAACTATAGTTTAGGCGGGTCATGACTCAAAAGAAAAATTATTTTATTTGGGAAAACCAATGTACGAGACATTGGTTTTGCCTCCTACCTAATTCCAAGTGGCATTACGCATACGAACGTGGCATTACGAACAGATTCATTTTGTCACACAAGAGTTTCTCCAGATTGTTTAACAGCATATGATTTCGGTTATGGACAAAGACCAACCTCGTGTGGGTAGGACAATTTCCCTCGTTCATGGCTCGCCTTCTGGGATCTTCATTCCCTGCTGGTTCCAGGGATTCCTCCGTGTGCGGGTAATAACTTGCAGAGAGGTAAATCCTCGGGCTCGATGGCCATCGCCTCTCCTTATCCTGCCTCCTCGCTGTGTCCAGGTCCACGCCCTTCTCTCCCCTCTGTGGCCCCGCGAGTCCGATTTCCACCTCAAGGAGACGCACGGGGTCGTCGTATCCCCTCCACCCGACCCCGCTCTCGGCCCGACGGGCCAGACCGTCGATGGAAGGATGTACTTTTCTCCCAGGTCCGGATCTGCGGACACGAAAAAGAACGGAATCTATCGCAGGGGGGGCTCATGGGCTTGGGATATTCCGATCCACCACCACCATACTACATAGATGATGAAGCAGTCGGATCGTGATGGAAACCAATAGAGGAATGCTTGAAAAGGAAAAGGGGGAATTTATGACGCGGTTCTTGGGAGACATTGACGACGTCTACTAAGGGATGAAGAAAGTGAGGTCAGGAACTACGAAAGACCGATTTTGCAAATTTGTTGTTGACGTTTCTGCGAGGAATCTCTCCCAACAATATTCTCACTATTGATTGCTTCATTACTAGTGTTAGGGTGTTCTATTGACGAAAATATTAGAAGGCTTACACATTTCAATTAACATTGCATAGCAGCCCAAGTTAGGTATTGCGACTAATCTTTATTGACAAATGATACATTTTAATACGAAGATAACGCAACACATTATGTACAAAAAATTTAATTTGTCCGGATTTAAGTGCCGCACCCTGTATGTATATTTTAAAGTGTACAGAAATCCCGATCCTCTATCCGTTACCCTTATTTTTATGATATACGACTCACGTGTCTAATAAGCCCTTTATCCTTATAGTGCATACCCATAACCAATACCCATTATTCTATAATGCTTTCAGTAAATTATAAGGTTCTACAATGCTGATGATGAAGGATTGTAGCCTTTACAATTAACACCATTAATTTAAAAAATCATGCTATAGCCTTTATCGTGTAATTATATTCAACAGATTCTATCTAATATTATCTAAGGATCTATCTTGACCCTGTTTGTCAACAAGAAAAAATATTTTATTGAATTTATTATCTTCTACAAATAAAAAAAATATTTCTCATGGCTTGGACTCTCAATGGGCGTATAAATCTCACAGTATGAAGTTATCTTTTAACTTTAAAGTCAAATGATGTTATCAGGGAAAAGTTACGACTACTATGTAGTATAATATTATTTCCAGAGACACCTGTTATTTTTTCATAGATTTATAAATGTGGGAAGATCGCTCCAGTTATTCTTTTGGTTCGGCTCATATAGAGCGGATAATACTTCGAAAACCAAGTGGAGGAGTAGAACTCCAGTCCTTGAGCATGAGACAGAAAAAATGGATTAAAATAGTACGCGGCCTGGTGTGTAAAACCAAAGTTCTGACATGACTATGGTTAGAACTGCTTCTTTGGATGAACGGAAGCAAGGAAGAAGGGAGATGATGAACTTACCGCACTGTCTTCTCGGCAAGGAATATGATGGAACCGACCAGCTGATCGGCTGCATTCAGGGCGTCGTAGTACTCCGAGGGAGAGATGCCATGAAGGTTAACGTGTCTCTGATAGGAGTTTCCAATAGGGATCTTCATTGCGAATAAATCCTTCTTCCGCTATACGTGATATATAATGTAATGGATAACGCTATTACTTACTCAATAAGCCAGCGAAAACTGTTTTCGGATGTTTACAAACTATCAACTCCCATATCCTCTGTATGGTCATAAACAGCCGTGAATGGGTTAGCCGCGATTAACTCAAAAAGAAGAAGCGTGTAGTACATTTCCGAAGGACTTATATTTCAACGATTCAATTAGAAATATGATAGAGTTACGAGGACAAATATGAATTATATGAGTGTACTATTGTACTCCCTCCCCATGGACTACGACCTTGACGTGGTGGAAGGGCTTGTGTGTTCCAATGACCCTTAGAGCTTCACTGGCAG
>WURS02035928.1:0-11432 GCA_011762765.2 Rhinocypha anisoptera
ACCAAAACAATCTCGGCCTCGCACACAGACAGCGTCACAGCGATTTTCCAGTGGTCAAAACAGACTCCTAAAGAAGCATTCACCGCGGCCATAGAATCATGGCGTCGGCTTTGCGAAAAAGATGTACGGCTGCAGGGAGATTACGTGGAGAAGTAACACAAGTTTCATTGGTTTTAAGGTGAATAATTAGTTAGAAAACAAATCGGAGGCCTTATAACTTGAATGAACCTCGTACATTCCAAAAAATGATATGGGAATAAGGAGGTTAGCGGATAGAAATAATGAATGGAGAAAATTCAGGTCTACGCCTTAGAAGACGAAAAAAAGATTTGGGGAGTGTGGGGAGGGAAGGTGAGGAGGGAGAGAAGCATTTATTATCTCTCGATGGAAACAGCGCTGTCACGCAAGAATGCCCGCCGTCGCCGACGCCGCAGTCATGGCGACCGGAGACTCCGCGCCCCGGTCGGTGCATTCCCTCCAGAAGGGGTAAGCGCAGTTTATTGCCCCCCTTTCCTTCCATCCCTCCCATCCGAACCGGCAGATGGCACAACTCAGCAAGTCGTCCGGAGATATCCCCGCTCGATAATTGAATGCTCGTAAAATAAAGACTTCCTCGACTATCGTCGGCGTTCCGAGGAACCGATTTCTCAATGCCCAGCACCACGCCGCGGCTGGGGCATAAGCGCTCTCTTAAAGGGATTCATTCCCCCCCCCCCCTCTGTCCCACCTAAATAGCTCATCCTCATCCGCTTATCCCGCGGCGCTGGGAAGAAGGACAGCGCGGCGCAACTGTGACGCTATCCAATCGGTGGAAGCGACCCTTTCCCCCCGTGAACCGTCCCGGCGTGAGACAGAGAGTGGGTCGGGTCATCGCTGATGGAGTTCAGACACCACTCACCATATACTGCAGTGGTTTACAAGCGTGCAAAAAGTTACCCCTGGGACGACCCTCGCATTAAGGAGATACCCTTCCGACGCTACCCGAAAATGTACGACTAGAATATCTATAAAAAACAAAGATGAAAGCGTTCCGGATGATAATACCTCGATAATATCGCCGGCCTCGGTGGCGGCGGGGTAACGTTTCCGTCTGCCAACCCGGAGGTCGCGGGTTCGAATCCCGACTAGGTGGATTTTTCAATCTCCACCTAAGGCTTGGATCTGTGTGTTTCGTACTTGTTATTAAAATTGTTATAGTTCCCACTGTAATCGGCCTAAAAGTGCTGTTTGTGGGCGATTGAAAATAAATGAATAAATGAATAATACTTCCATACGTATCCCCATGGCGTGAATTTGACCAGTCCTACTTTTCAAAGGGCTTTGAGACGGACCAACAAGGATTTCCATGACGATAATTCATTTTATCCCCAGACGGAAATGAGTCAGAGAATTGAAAATCAAGTGACAAGTATTTCACGAGTATACCAGATATTTTCAATTAGAGTACTACTCTCCCACCGTTTCCGTAACTTGAGACGGATCGACAAGGTTACTATGGCGACGATTCTTTTTCTCCTATCCGAGGAAAAAGATCTCCAAAATTTAAAATCGAGTAGCGAATTTTTGACGAGCATTCAAGGCACCGACAGCAAGTTAAGGAAAACAAAATGCATGAGGTCCATGGAATTATGGTGCTTATTAGAATTAAATTAGACCTTTTTATGGACATTAAAGGCGGCAGTACTTTGTTTGACGCTAGATCCTACTTCGGCTGTACACGCTTTCTACCTGATGTCACTCAGTCAAAAATGTTTCTACATTTTTCTTATTCTATCTCAACTAACCAATATTCAACCTTCTATCATCTTCTTTGGCAGTCTATAAACCTTTTATATCACAGAAAGTTGACAACAAAGGAAAAAGGTAATGTAATGTCCTTCTCAAACGAGTTACAGCGATTACAGTCAATAAATGTGACGATGGACGACAAGGTAAATGAGTGGAATGGAAATAAATTTTAATTTCTTCCCACTGGCTGGCAGAAGCCACTGGTTCGCTTTGAATTCGTGGTCTTCCCAATGGCACTTATGTGATTTAGGGTCCAGACTGCAAGAGCTAAGCGCTGCACGCATGCCGAGAGAGCGTTCGAACTCTACATATAGAGTCCTTAGGGTCAGTAGACGGACGTGATCGCCACGAGGGCAAACCGGTCAACATTCAATTTGAAGCGGAGGTAACGAAGGTACGCTTATGATCGGAATGGTAATTAGGTTTCATGCGCCCCTTTGGGGCATGCGCGGCGGAGAACGCAAATCCGAAAGGTGATTAAATCACAATAAACGTCCAATGCTCGAATCCCCGACGCCAGCCTACCGAGGTCGACCTTTGATTTAGTGTACTTCATCATAGTTAGCATACTTGCGCCAGTTCCTCAAACATGTCAAATGCTTTAAACCAGCGATATCTAGCTTGTAAAATTTCAGCAGCTGCAGGCAAAGCTTTTATTCAAGGAAAATTTCACACTTTGAAATGTGATTCAAAAGTTATTTCCAACTATCTTTCCTTGCCCGGATATCTTTCCTATATATTTCTTCCTCCTTGATGACTATGCAATAAAAAAACGAGGAAATTTGCGCATGCCAAAGACGTTACGAAAGTGAGAAATATGTGATTGTAAATTGTTGATATAAATTTTATTTTCAAAAGCAGAAACTGATTAACGGGAGGTGGAAAAGTACGTACTAACAAATCGACTACGAAATGTTCCAGGGTCAATGTCAAAAGTAACCTCTAACCTGCGACTACATAAAAAAGCATACTATATTAATGAATCTCCGTCTTTTCTATTTTGTCGTAACGCTCACATAGGAGGTTAAATGTATAACAATGCATTCACATACATGGTCTCAGTACTTTCGTTTAAAAATCACACTAATCTAGTCCATAATCCTTTCAAGAAACGTAAGAAAATATATTAGTAATTTTTATGTCCCAAGTGCAGGTGCAGTGACTGTGAAATATAAATCATTTTAATAATTAATCAGTTTCCGTACACCATTTTCAGGGATGAAAGGTCAACTGAAAGCCATTTTAAAAGCACTTTTTCCTGTCTCATCATCTATATTTCTACCATTTGCCATCAAATTTAATCCAGTAATCGACTGATATTCTCCAAAATGACGTATTTCCGTTCAATTACGGTCAATTTAGTGTTTTATGTGATAGTAATGATTTACTTGTATGCATAATTTTTAATCTTATAAAAGATCTACAATTAATAAAAAACTGGGCTAAACTAAAAACTGTGTCAAAATAAATTAAAATATGAAGAAAAGGGATAAGGAATCAATTTAATGTAAATTGGTACTGCAATGAAAACATAAAAGCTCTGAACAACATAGACAAAAATGGAATCCAAATCATAGCAGCTGATGTCTTTTTCATGCAAACAAACATTCGAAAACATATCCGTCCAAATGTCTCTAATTAAAGTCTCTGTCTAAGGACCAATGTTTTTATACTGAAATACTTCAGCTCTCCTGATTGATAGGAATTTAACAAGTGGTGAGGACACTTTGTCCTCACCATCTCAGAAGAGCGGCGAGGTTCACGCTAGTCATTGCCATTATTATGGACACTGAGTTATCAACCAAAGATCTACCACTTAAACGCCGCAGCTATGTTTCCTAATAGCGCGACCAAGTGGGTGTATATCGTTTGAAATTCGGATTCCAGTCCCAGAACAAAAAACCGTGTGAGGAAACTACGTCAATGGGATTTTTTTTATTCCCAATCACCTAATTCCCAATAGCCAAAAATTCACATAAAATTTCCGTAAAAATGTCGAGTACCTATGGCGAAGACGGCGGATTTATAATTTTAAAATATATTACCGCGAAGCTAGATAGCGCTGGGTATTATTTCCGGCCGTCATCAAAATCCCATCAGGAGAATAGACGAGAGAAGTCCACCGGTCCGAGTGGTCATCAGTTTTCACTTCCAAAGCGTATTTAATAGCGCGTGGAAAGGGTTAAGGACGCGTAACACTTTTAGTCAGGTGCGTCCTACCGAGGGATTCGGGCGAGGCGACAAATCGAGAGAGGCAGTCTTAGACAGGAGAAGAAAAAATAAAAAGGGGCAGCAAAGTGAAAGCAAATCTCCTTTTCCCCCACGGGGGGGAAATAACCCGTGTCGCCGAAAACTCGAAGTCGACCGAGTGACACGAAATTCGATATCGGAAAAAGGACACGGGGCTGATCCGTTTGGAGGCTGAGGGAGGGGAGAGAGGAAGAGAGAGAGAGAGAGAAGAGAGTGACGGGGTTGGATATGAAGAACGGGGGATGGATGGGAAAATGGGAACGGTGGGGGAAGAGGAGGAATGAACGAACTGAACAGGAACTGGTTAGCTCCTAATTTTTTTCCTCCCCTGCCTTTGACATGAGGAGCTGCTCTTGTTATATCCGTCTCTAACGAACATTTTTCAATTCACTTACATGGAGCATATTCTTGGATCAATGTGCTACATATCTATTGGAAAGAAAAGGGAAAAAGAGCACGAGCCCCAAAATTAAAAGTGTACAACGAGTTATTATGTTATCATTTATATGTTGAACATAATTATTAGCCGGATTAGTTGAATTTAAACACGATTAATTATATGTTAAACACTTTTAAGTGAGCATAAAATGAATTTCATACATAAAAAGATAAAGAAATGAAGGGGATTTACTATTGTAAAATTATAAGAGGTTGAGAAGTAACAAAATATCACTATACTTCATCAACCGTAAGAGCGATTGACGCAGCTCCAAATTCCATCCAATAACCTCTTCATGCCCATATAATTTCTCATCTTTGTGTTTAACTATTTAAACGTATCATCAAATTTATTTAGTAAAGATACTTTTAAAGTATGCACATCGATTTATAACGATTGGTAAATTTTGAAAGAACATAGTAAACCATGTAATTCTAGAAAATATGAAATTATGGAGGCAATATTTTTTCATTCAACGGAAATTTTTTTCAACAGTTTGTAAAGAGAGAAATTGTAAGAAAGTATTCAAGAAAAGAGTGGGCTGAATTTATATATTATATATTTAACCTAATATACAAGCAATTTGAAAAAAGTGACAAAAGATACGAGTACATATAAAAATATTTGAAAGAGTGGGGTTGACTTCTGTAAAAGGAAAGTAAAGATAACCTCTGTAACGTCTAGCCTATTGCTGGCCTATTGTTGTGATGTTGTGTACTGGCCCTTTGTTTCATTGTTGTTGATGTGAAGTAGAATTTTGGATGGTTGACTGTTTGGTGTTTGTGTAAGGGGAAGAGTGGGGATTGTTGTGTAGGAATAGCGGGGACTGTTGAGTGCGAAGTGGGTGGGAGAGTGTGAACTGAGAAACGACAGATTAAAGACGTAAATTTGGAAGTGTGTGGCGGTTTTTTTGGATTACTCCGGTGGAGGATAATGGTACATATAATTATGACGTTACACCTTCAGAACATGATATCGAAAGACAATGTGCATGTTGAGTTTTTCGGAATTGGTCCAGAGAATCAGTAATGAGCCGGTCGAATTAGCCTAGGGGTAGAGAGGTCGCCGGCAAACACCCAGAGTTCGCGGGTTCGAGTCCAGCCTAGAGCATGGGTTTTGTGTTTGCGCAGTAGGGTTTATTTCATTGTTTCAAAAGATGCTAAATGACCATAGCTTTCGACGCACCCTAAAAACAAACAAATACCTACTAATACTATGAATAATTACTTTATTAGTAGATTTCAAACTCATGATAGCATAACCGTCAATAGAATGGGAATCATTTGGACTGGGTGATTAGATGGAATCAGTGTGAGATGAATTTCATATCCACACGAAGCTTCAATTCCCATTTTTGCTCGCCCCGAGACACACTTAATGCCTACTGCAGATGATGTCCCCGCCCCTATCCTGGCGAGCCTCGGGCGACTAACCACCAGCTGCTGCTCCTAAAGTACAGCACGTGCGGCCGATGACAGCGAAAGAGGTCAAAACACCGTTGGAAAACACAAAACAACCCACTCTGTTGAAGTCATGAAGGTAAATAGTGTATAATGACGATGGGAAAATTTCAGGGCTCCGGGAATGCATTATAAGATTGGAGCACGATTGCACAGTAATGTTCCTGTAGCAGTAACTTACTGTGGTATCTAAGATTTTATTAAAAAATGAGAAATATTTATGGCTGTTTAGAGATCATTCACGTAGCATTCGTCACAACCAAATTATAAGTTCTAGGACTCAAAACTAAAGAATGCGACATATATGCAAAAATGACACAGGAAGAGTGGATTTCTATCTGAATTTGTGTAATAATTTTCAAATGGCGGTATGTCCGAAGAAATATGTAATGATTCAAACTTCTTTTGCCGCATTTTTCCTTATTGTGATGATGCTCTACCTCTCATTCATACGATACTCAACACGGCAGGAGATAGGAGTGAGTGGTGGGTTGCGGTATATCAGGGGTAACTCTCCCTCGCGCGTTGAGGTCTCTGGTTCCTAAATACACAATGAACACGAGATTATACTAATTGAAAAATGATTATTCGGCAGTAGCAGTAATTTAGTTTATAGGGTTCGTCGACGGTTACGGCCATTTAATAAATCTTCAAATCATAGAGAAATCCCATTTGGACATACAAAACACCCATGACGTAGACGGGACTCGGACCAGCTAACTTTAGTAAATTTTTTCCGGTGGAAAACGCGAAGCATGAAATTCCCCCTCCAATAGCGATTCTTCACTTCCTGCAACAACTCTAGGACAAATTATCAATCGGTAGTGCTATCTTACTGAACTCGACAGATTAATTCAATGCTTTGTGACATTTTATGATATTTACACCTTTTACACCAAGGTCTTCCGTAGTCAGTTTCCGGAAATGGAAAACTATCAAAATATGGTCACTTACAGCAGTAAAAAGGATTCTACTACTGTGAATTCGTGCACTATTGATGATAGCCCATCATTCAGAAAAACGTAGTAACCACGAAAGTAAAAGTGGATGAAAGAACTCATTCACCTTTTATGCTTGAATATGCCTCATTTTTCGGAAGCGTCGTAAATGAACGCCTAGGCAGTGGTGAAATCAGTAAACTTCTCCGAGAGAAGCTGGATTGTCAATTGCTATCCGGGATCTCCGAATCAATCCACCGTCTGAAAAAAGTTTATATTCTTTTTGCATGGATTAGAGAAGTTCTTGGCTGACGCCTCATAGGCATCACGCACAGTCCAATGATCTTATGGATAAGAACCGGGTAGACTAGTGATCCTGTTATGGGTAGCTTTAACTGTATAGGAATTCGAGTAGAGGTCCCATTTACCGCAAATTTTCTGCAAATTTGAAGCAATATGTATATATGTAACGGTTATGATGTATTGGAGGTCTTGTTCCGGGATCACCAAAACTATGAAAAGCTTTAGAAGTATGATAGGAGCGGGAAAATCCTTTCCGGTTGACCCAGAAGTATCCGTGCCGATCAAGCGTCCAGGATCTGAGGCATCCATCTCTATCACCACTACAAAAACTATACCTGGCTGGTTCGTCGACAACAATTCAGCTTCCGAGTCCATGCTGCTCGGGTGGGTGGGAAGGCAGGATTTTCCCACTCCATGACTTTCCTAAGGACGATCAATAAGACCCCTCTGGAAGAGCAGAGGATGGAGGAACTGGAGTGGATAAATATTCATTACGGTGAGGACGGACAGAGGAATGAAGGGAGGCATACATCATTCGCGGGCGGCGATCCCCACGTGTTTGCAACGGGAAACGTCTCCTTCCAGCGGGGTCGAGTCGTCGAAGTCTCTCAATCCTCTCTCCGTCTCCTCGACGGCGAGCGGGTTGACTCACCCAGGACTGGAACTAGACGTCGATATAAACAAACGATCCGTTATGCACGCTTCGCAGTTCGCGGTGCGGCTCGGGCGGGCAGAGAATACGTATCCCGCCTTCCGACGCATTGCACGGGTGCGCCGGCGGGGAATGTGGGAGGAGGGAGGGTTTCATTATTGTCGGGAGCGGCGTCTTCGTCTTGCTCGTATGTACATCGTGCCGCACGAGAGCCTCGGCGTAGTCTTGCGGGCGACGCGCTAACTCAAGTACGGCTGTTGTTTCCCGGAGTGAGGGTGAAGGGCACCACCTGGCTGCGTGGGTTGACGAGCGAGAAGCGGAGATTGTAAAACAAGATGCCCCGAACTGTCGATGATATTGATGGATGAAGTCACGTGCGATATTTCCACGTCGGAAACCTTGAAATTTCACCCCGGATCCGAACTACACGACTATTACGGAATTTCGATGGCGGTTGAAAGTGTTGGGTCCGATTATAGCGGGCCATTCTATAATTTTTCAGTTTTGGGAAAATTATTTTTTCCGAAGAATTGCTGGAGAGTGAAAAAAATTCGGTTGCGAAACTATTTTGAAATACGTGACCTCTATATTTTCTTGTGCCCAGGCTCTAACTCTTAATGCCTCGAAAGGAAAACATTTACGGAGGCAAGACCTTGAATACTAATAAAATGGAAAATTTTCTACTGTCCATAATGGCACTCTAGTGTTTGAAAAAACTTTATATGCCGTTGGAGAGTTGAAGATGCGCAGCAGAATATAGTAGAGAAAATATACAAATGAGCTAAAGTGTATGGAATACAACAATTTTGGAGAAGTCATACTCTCTTACACTATGATACCGAGATCCACGAGTATGTAACGGGAATTAAAATGTACAGTTAGGGGATACTTCACATTATGTTTTAAGAGTGATACAATGATGGTTAGACTTTAGCTTACAGCACATAGCTTTATTTGAAAATAAAGATAATTTTTATCTCTCTCTCTCGGAGACATTATATTTTCCACTCTTGAATTAGATAAATGTGATCCATTGTCCTTATCAATCCTGCTACAATTACCTTCCTTTTCGGAAGTACGTTTAAAAATATAGCTCTTGTTCCGTTCTGCTTAACTAATGCCTTAACTTGGACTTACTGCGACGGGTTATAAATATTTTAGTGTATCCTGACCAAATCTAAATACATTCCTTCCCTTCTTCATCCGAAACAAAAATATTGATCAATTAAAAAAATATTTTAATGAAGGAATATGTGGAAACTTGTATTGCCCCTTCGATTCCCACTCTGTTCCTAATGAAATATGATAACTACGCTGAAATCGACCGTTGAATAAAAAAACAATTTTGGGTACTATCCACGTGGATTCTTATTTTACATCCATTAATTAAAAAATTTTCAATCGCCATGAGTAATGACGAAATATTCTATTTTGCATATGGGAGCGACGAAAAAGTACGTAAAAAGTAGGCAATACGTATTAACAGGAAGAGTGGTATTCACACCGTCTCGACCGGAAAATAATACGTTCAATGTTTTTCGCCTTTAAAAATTCTCCTTTCAGATAGCATATTTTAGGATAGAGAATCATATAGGAAGGCCAAATTTTTTAATCTTAAACAAATTTTGGATTTAAATATCTCCAACGTTCACACATCAGTCAATCGGTAAAATAAATATTTAATATTTAAAAGCCCCTCGAGGAAAAGTTAGCATCGATAGCAATTTAAAGCTATTATATATGCAGTCGAAAGAAACTACGTGGCAACTTTGTACTCCACTTGTTGATTTAACTAATCAGCAAGATACTTCTACACAAACATGAAGCGTGAGCGAAATTTGATTTTAAAGCATAAATCTGCCGATTACATGTGGTCTTATTAACTTTACAATTAACTTTTCTCAATTAAGAATAATTTCAGTAAATCGAAATTCACATGCGTGACAGTTCTCAGGGCTTGAGAGTGGAGTGGCAGAACAGATGACAGAGCAACATGACGGATTAGATCACCTTGTTTCACATCCCACGTTCATTAGCACGAGACAGAACAATAAGCAGTTCCTGAGGTGGAATTCGAATCTGGGACCTTTAAGTCAGCTGAAGGGCGAAGGCACAACGTTCAAGGCTAACGGGGACGGAAAGATAAAAATAAAAAGGAATTGAATCAAGCGTAGTGTCACGAAAAAAAACCAGAGAAACCAAGAGATGCGGAGATGAAGGATAGTAGCTCGGATGCTATTTCAGCACCTCCAATCCTTCCACGGGTCCAATTAAAATCATTTATCTTAGCGATAGGTACTGCAGGTCTGATGTAGCTAACTTTCTGCTTAGATACATAAAACTGACCAGTAAACAATCTTCTATAATTACTTATTGTCTTAGTAATGAAATAAATGCCATTAAAGGAGCTGTTGTAAGTCACAAGTCGATGAGAGCAATCGACCAAAGTTCACTGGGGTTACTCCATGTAGAAATTTTTGTGCCACAAATGAGGAGACCACATAGTTTTGCGACAAATCAGTTATCAGAAAATACCATATTTAAATTGAGAAATCGAAATTAATTTAAATTGAGAACTGGAAATTTCTAACTGCGAGGACGCTTCTGTTCATCACCTTCTTTAAGTCCACTGTGCAACTACCAACATCAGTTAATGTTCCCCACTACTTCCAATTAAATCAGGTCAACTGATGCTAATGCTGTGAATTTACCCATTTGTGTGTATCAGGTGATAAAGACGACAATGCGATGTCTGCCCGCCAACGAACGAACCTTTTTTCAATCACAAACGCAATTTATCTAAAGAGAATATTAAAAATCGATATACTAATACTCCATTCATAACAAGATTGCTGAGAGTTGCAGGTGATGTTTGAAATTGCATTAGTTCCGTGAATCGAAACGTTTGCAGACGGATGTTAGAGAACAATGGTGTATTAATTAATGCAAAGTAAATCATATGGCTTTAATACACATCACTTAATTGGTGACCGGAAATCATTCTTCATGAAATGCACCGTCTATAGAAGCTGAACTCCGGAATATCCTTTAGGTCATCGCTTTGAATATTGCTTTTCACGGGATACCGATTATTGTTTCTAAATATAAGCAACATTAAGCCAGAAACTTCGAGATTACATATTGAACAAAATCATCACACATAATTTAGCGCCCGGTATCACTGTAAAATATTTTTGAAAATTCAATACTATTACCTAAGTGTACATTTGATCGACTGAGTTATCTGGAAAATATATGATTCTGACACCATTTTAATGCAAGATGTTCGAATTCCTGAAAACGGGTATTTAAAGTCCAGTGAATAAAGTTACCAAACATATTTAAGCAGGGAAAGGTAAACGTGACTAAATGAAGAATATGAAACTGAATATAATCGACGGATTAAGACGGGACTTCGTGGAACCAATTCATTACAAATGAAATGCAAAACAACTTGGTAATTCCACATTAACAGTTTATTATGATGACCCGGGTTTCGACTACAAAGTCAGTGATAGTCACTACTATGATCAGAAGATGACTTTGTAGTCGAAACCCGGGTCATCATAATAAACTGTTAATGTGGAATTACCAAGTTGTTT